>JAPMOR010002428.1:7923-40553 GCA_026543865.1 Argiope aurantia
TTTTATGCGAGACGAAATTTTGTCAGCGAATGATGATTGTAGATTAACATTCAGAGGTAAAGAAATGGAGTCCAAGCAAATATTAGTTTAACAAATAATATTTCCTTTATATAAATCTTAATTCAAGTATGCATTCCATCGGGAAATTGAAAACTTGAAAGAATTCTGATTCCTAATAAACTGAAATATTCAGAATCGCATTTGATTTGAATCAAGGAAATTGCTGTTATTTATTTATAAACGTTATTATACATCTCTATACAAGAGAATTTTTAAATGAACTGCATTGTATGGATTTTAATTTTACAAAACAAATTGTTTATTGATAATTTAAAAATGAGATGATTTAATAAAAATATTTATAATCACAAAAATGTTATAAACATAACATTTTAAGTTCTCTATTTTTAACTCTTGATTAAAAAAATGGTAGTCGCTGTCATTTTTCAAAGAATCATTTCATATGCTGTTTATAAATCAAATACATATAGATTCATTTTTTAACTTTATGATTATTGAAACTAATAAATAAGAATTTGAAGCAATGTTTTTATCACACTTTAAATAATAAGATTATTGTGTTGTTTCTTTAATATAAAAAATAATAAGAAATTTAAGCACAGAATCGCAGATTTTATTTTATGAATTGACGATTTATTTTTAGATATTTTTCCATACTCGGTTAGTGTAAAACTATTTGATATTCTTCGAACTCTTATTTAAAATTAGAAACCTTTTTCTTCCTGATTGAACAATATGAACCATTTTGGCAATATAAGACAGAATACAGCTTGGATATTTCTTTTACGTGTAAACTTTCAATAATCATATACATAAATGATTTAACTTTTTCAACTACATTCAATAAAGGTTCATTATTTTCTAAATTTTTTTAATTTAGATTTTAGTAAATAAATGAAATTTATATTAATTAAAAAGAGTACCATCCAAATTTATTTGTAAATATTTAACCATTTAAAATTATTAAATGCTATAACTAATGAAAAAGCTTTAAATTTTTGTAATATTGTGAAATGAAAATAATTGCAACATAATATAAAACGTTCAAATTGAAAGCTTTATTACGGACTTTTAATATTATGTTAAAATTTGATTTTTGACTATTATAATATAAAAGTATTTGAGACATCACAAATACAAGATGAGAAAACTAGTTTAAAGTATGATTCAAGCGGAAAATTAATATAGATTCCTTAAGATTAAATATGAATTACATTGAAGGCTCAGTATAAATTCTCAGACTATGAATAATATTTTTTTTTGTTATAAAGAATTAGAATCTGCAAAATTCAAACACATAAAGATGCTTTCCTTCAAGTGGTTGAGTTAATGGAATTAAAACATTCAGCAAGATTAATCCGGTTGTACGAAATAATAGCCTTAAAATTTTGAAAAATCGAAGTTGAATAAATAAAGCAAAATTAAGTAGCTTCAAACGATAATTTGTATTAGGCTATTACATTTTTATTTGGACTGATTTACTTTAGTCCGAAGCTCACTTAGATACATAGTCCGAATTCTTCAAAAAAAAAAAGCATTTAAACGTATAAAATAATATCGTTTACCCGCGAAGCATTAGTATTGCCAATTTGAATCTGAAATACTCTTCTTTAAAAGATATATACTAAAAACATATCATGCAGTTGTATTCTGAAGGTAAAAATTGTATTTTCGAGTTTAGTTTTTTTAAGGCTCTTAAAAAGCCAAAAATTTTTAAACAAAATAATAACAAGTTAGATTGTAGAAGTATTAATAATCATACCGTACAAGTTCATTCCTAAAATAAAAAACTTTATGAATACACCATTCCATCTATTTAAAATAACGTTAAAAAAAATTCATTTGAGAACGTTGTTATAATTCAGAAAAAAGAAAAAAAAATCTAACCAAAATTATTAGTAAATTTTACAAAAAAAATGCTTCATCAAACTAATTGGCTTGTTCTTCATCCGTCCATAACATATTTGAAATGAAAGCTTTGTCAATATAAGAAATATAATTTGGAATTGTATTTTGGAATTCATTGTATTTTTCATAAAATATATGTTATGAACATAAAATATTTGACAAATACGGTGTATTTCACCTGTACATTTCCTTACAGATAATTCAAATAAGATTTCTGGACTTCAAATGAGCCTAGAAATTTGAAGATTGAATTTAAATATGATTTTTCTTTGTAAAGAAAAATATTAAACAGACGCCTTTGTACAATTCATTAATATTTAATATTTTACTCATTTACATATACAAAATATTTGGCACTACAGGATAATAATTTACTATATGGCTATATAGTTTATATAGTTTATATTATTTTAATTAAAATATTATATATGTTTATTAATATATATATGTTAAACATATATATGTTATATGTTTATTTTATATTTATATATATATATATATATATATATATATAGGAGAAATCTTCAATCTACAGTATATAGGTGGAATAATTATAACATTCTAATATTTTTAATTAAATAAAACTTATTATTTTATCTATTATCTTTGTAACAAATAATGCCTGAGTTTAATTTTAATTTTTATAGACTTTAAATGAAATTAACTTCGCTATTAATAAAAATTAAATAAAATGCTTCCAAAAAATCTTTCATCTTTATTTTTAAGATAAATTATTTCAAATGAATTCATTAGAAAACTGCAATTACAAATTATTACCGTACATTTTCATATTACCTAAGCAGGATATTATTTAAAAATCGAATCATATTTCCTTACTACTTATTTCCAATTGCGTGATCTTCCAAATTTTATTTTTTTCTGTATTCTCAAGCAATAGAGCAATTGATCCTTCCTGATTTTAAATGAACTGAATGCATATTTTTTTCCAAATAATGTAATGAAATTTAATTCAGTGGTCTTATTGAATCGAAGAAGTATCTTTCATTTAAGTTGAAAACTTATTTTAATGTCAGTGAAAGAAATTTTGTGCGTTACGGCTGCTTTGATGAATATATTTCTTAAAGAAAAAATCATACTAAGTCAATATTCTTAGGTAAAGAATGGAATTCAAGCAAATATTGGATTAACAAATATTTTCTTTTTTCAAAACTTATTTCAAGTGTGTATTTCGGTAAGGAAATCGAAACTTGGAAGGAACGCGATTTGTAATAAATTGAAGTATCAAAATCGTATTTGCACTGGTTTTCAAGCAACGAGGATTGTTTATTCATATACATTATAAATAATTAGCGCAGTGGGTAATATTTACAAAAGAGTGTTTTATGTGTTCATATTCTTCGTAATAGTATTAAGCTTCAAAGTACAAGCTATTTAAGAAATTAAACTATTTAATATACAAAGTATTTAATGAGATAAATATTTGCTTCTATGTATATAATTTTTTCTTTTTTTTTAATGTTTGATTGAAAGAAATAAAAACGATAGGAATACGTTAAGTGTTTACTTGTAAAATGAGTTCCTAAATCATTTAATAAATTGTCGAATAATGTTTTCTTTTAAACAACTAAAAAAAAATTAGAATAAAATTAGTTAATTGTATATTTAATAATACCATTTTTCTATAACTGTAATTTATGATTCTGAGATTAAAATACCAAATTGAATTATATCAATTATATCATATATAATTTCCTTCTGCCATCTGCAATTCAAGATGGAGTTAAAAATATCCCCAATCCACTGGTTTGTCTCATTATTGGATGCCCAAATGCAAATTTCTATCTTCAAATTCGAAATCTGACGACAAATAATTGATAAGAATATTTTTTTTAAACTTTAAATTCACGAACGAATAAATCTAAGCATTAATAAAAATTCGTTATGAAATCATAAACTCCATGTATTATTTACATTTATTTTTTATGATTGATTATAGCAAAGGTAAATGAGCAGAGTTCTGTTATTTCTACATTATATTTTCAGTTTCAACTGATATTTCAATGAATTTCCAATATTATTATTATTATTATTAATTTTGGGTTATATTTTTTCCCATTGGATCGCTATGTGTTTCAATCCGATTTTAGTGAGTAACTTGATTTGGAAGTTTATAAACATAACAGATGGAGAAGATTGCACTGCAAGGAAACAAAACTTTTAGTGTTATCTTTAATGTTTAATGTTACTACATATTAACTTCAACTACATATTACGAATATTTTTTTTTATTTCTGAAATTCTCTGCCAATGTGCATGAGGTTTTCTACTGCAATTTATGTTAGTTAATTTATGATAACCTTATCTGAGATTTTGTTAACAGAATAATAATTTGTCTGGGAGGACACATCTTCTAGTAATATAATATCCAGGTCAAATGTCCTTTTCATATTATTAAAACATAAATTTAACAGTTTTCCCTTTTAACCATAACTATAGCATTTAAGGATCATTAAATCGCAAAAGAACAATCCAATGCTAAAAAAAAAAAAGGTATTCAATACTTTTTCTGAATTTCAGTGGAAGATGTACATCTGCATCTACAAGTTTGGATACCAAGAACCACGGCTACATATTTGAAAATTAATTGTTATTCTTAAAAAAACGCTTCATTTCTAAAAGTTTTAGATACCAGTTTAATCTAATATATATAACATTATAAAATTCCTGTATACTATATATCGAGGAACTTTATTATGCTATATATATATATATATATATATATTTTATATATGTTTTTATTTGATTTATTTGTTTTTCCTATTAACTTGATTTTTATACTTTTGTATATATATATATATATATTTAAAAAAGTGTGAAGCATTAGACAATTATTGCTAACAAAAATGTCCTCAATATAAGTTCTTGGTGTTGCACCATTACCCAATTCAACTGTCCTTGAAATTAAATTTGAAAAAAATTTTGAAACTCTTCATCATGTAGTAGCTTCTATCTTCTTATCGGGGTTTAGTTAGTAACATTTTGATGTGCGAAAGAAATATCTATCTATGTATAAAAGTTTTATATACCAGTTTAAAATAATATATGTAGCAAAATAAGATTCAATTCTATTATATACAAGGGAATTTATTATGTCATATATATTAAAAAAGTGTGAAATATGAGGCAGTTACTGTTAACAAAAATATTTTCAATATAAATTCTTGATGTTGCACTTTACCCAATTCTGTTCTTGAAATTAAAATGTTAAAAAAATTTGGAACTCTTTATGATCTACTAACTTCGAATTTCTTTTGGGTATATATAACATTTTGATGCAACATTTTTTTTTACAGATTTAGAAAAATACAGAAATTATGAAAACATTCTAGAATAAAGTAAAAATAGCAGAAAGTAAATAGACAACGAAAAAGTTTTTAGGAAACTTGCCCGCACTCAGTTATGAACGTGCGGACTGTCGCTTTCAGTTCATAGCATTGTACCACTGATCCATTCAGTCTCCGCACCATTAGAACAAGTTTCGTTACGATATGAGATTTTGTTCTGATATAAACTGAATGCAAAAATTCCATCAAAGATGTGATATCTTAAAAATTTTCTAATTGATCACCGCATATAATTGAAATTTTCTGTTTCATAAATGGACAGATAAAATGTTTTCATATACAATTGTCAAAATCTCTCAAAACGCCATGTATTAGAAATGATGTACGGACGTCACTTGAAAGCCTTTTTATAACTGAAAAATTGAAAAACTTTATATCATTAAAGCGACTCCATAATACTTGTCTTATCCAATTACGAAGGAGAATGTATGGAACCAAATCACAAACCCTTGTTATAACTTGTAGTATAATAATAGAGAAATAAATTCAAACAGGGCGATTTCCGACTTCTGAATGGAAAATATCAAAATATTTAGAAATCTCAAGAGATCTTTAGAATAATTCACCATTTACGTTTCAAATGTACTTTTTCAAGCTACACCCAACATTTGTCTCAATTTATCAAGTTCAATAAGTGGCTTCTTTAAACAAAGCAAGAGAGGAGAAGAGTGATAAATAATTTATTAAGTTCGCATCTTTTGAATATTTAAAAATGTCCCTTTCCTAAGCACAGATTATGTGTCGTATCAACTCTTCCTGGTGATTTGTCGAGGGTTTGAAAAGGCGGAGGTGTCATAAAAATAAACGGATTTCTTTTGTATCTTTTAAATTTCTCCAGCAGTTTTGAATCAAGGAGTTCCTGTACCTTTTGCATATTTATGAATATAAAAACGAGATCTAAAGGTGCTGCGTTGATATCTTGTTTTCTATCTCTGAATTTTTGTCAACATTAGAAATTGAAATTAGAAAGGTTTTATATGAAAATAAAACTATGCTTAAGAAACACGTCATAACAGTTTGCTGTAGACAATTCCATTAGGTATTCAGTATTTTGAAATGTCACAATGATTTCAAATATAAGAATTGTAAAAAAATGGTTAAATTTATTTATATCTTATCTTAAACTTTAATTGGATATAAAGTAAAATATTATATGCAGATATCATAGCATGATGGGCAATTAATTTATAGTAGATCCATGGTGACTACAAAAATTTTTATTATTTGAACGATTAATAAAGCGTATACCCTATTTCTTTACTTAACGTGTTTCACATGTAATTTGATTTGAATGCGTTTATATTTCAAAATAAACTTCAGAATGTATTTCATTTTTCACTATTAATTTTTGTTACAAATCCCTTCTTCAAGATTAAAGGCTATTTCAGTTATTACACATTTTGAGCAATTAAATGATAAAATTTATTCAAAACATATTTCATATCTAAATAGTAATTCGAAATAATATAAGATATTTAAAATAATTATTTCATTGCATGATAGTAAAGAGATATTGAAGCCGAGAAGCAAATGATCCCTTTATCATTTTGTTTAAGCATATTTTGATTTTAATTATTTGGAATAGTTAAGTTTCTAAAAGAAACATATAAAACTATCGTTTTAAGAATTGAGGTCATCTTCTAAATGGAAATATTCAATTACTATATTTATTTATATACTAGGAATTGGATAAACATGAATTAAAATAGAGGTTTATTTAAAAAAAATATTGAAAATATTGATTGATTGAAGAAGTTTATTATGAAAATATGGAAGAATTGAATGTTATTTATAAATACGAAAATTTTAAAAATATTATAAAAATATTGAGTTGAAGATTCTTTTCAAAATTTAATTTTAAAAAGAATCTATTCCAACTTCTATAAAATATTGTAAATTTATGAAGGATTATTCAATTTTTGAGAAGGGCTCTCTTAGAAATGCGATAAAAAATGAAAGCAGTTTTGAATTTTTTTAAAAGAAGTCCATATTACAAAAAAATAATGGATAGAAAATGTGATTAAAACTGTAAAAGAAAGATTGCCTTCTTTTAAATTTGAAATTACAATTGGAAGCTGGAATACAAATCAGAATTTCTGATCTAAGTCACTTCATTAAATTAAGTACATATATTGCTTGACAATTGTTAAGGAACAGTTACGTTTTTCGGAATAATTAAGTACAGACAATGATTGAAAAATAAAAAAAAAATTAGTAGGGAGAATATGCATTTATTATAGTGCAAAATGGTACTGATATCGACACATCGAAGAATTAAACACTTAAAAATAAAAAAAGCTGCTCCTTGGATGATTTTCAAACAGCCCCACAAAAATTGATCTTCAGGTAAGAATGATGCATACATAAGTACCTTAGTAAAATGTGTGATGACCACGGGCACTAATGCACACTTTGCATCTGTTCTCCATGCTCTCCACTAAACTATCGAGGAGTTCTTGGGGGATATTGCCCCACTCCTCTCTCAAGGCGATTTTGAGCTCTTGCACTGTTCGGAGAGGGATGGTTCTTTGTGAAACACGTCTGCCAAGAGCCTCCCAGGCATACTCAATGGGATTTAGGTCGGGACAGTAAGCAGGCCATTGGACAATATTTTCACTTTACAATGTGTCCGATACCTCAACGCTTCTGTGTGGCCGCACATTATCGTCCATAAACAAAAAGTCTGGACCTACAGCACCCCTAAAAAGACAAATCCAGAATAACATCTCTGCAATATCGTTGCGATGTAACGCTTCCTCGCTCAAAGATGTGAAGCGGTGTTCTACCATTGTGCATGATGCCTGCCCACACCATCACGCCTGGGGCGTACCGATCAAGATCACTAACAAACTATTGTGCATAACGTGTTCCACGCTCTCTCCACAGTAATTGGTGACCAGAATCTCTTGTCACACTGAAACGAGATTCGTCGGAGAACATCACTCTAGACCAATTTTGGATATCCCAACCAACATGCTCCTTACACCAGCGTAATCTCTCACGACGATGGTGTGGTTGATCGGGATGCAACGAACAGGCTTCCGTACATACAAACCAACATGATTTAATCGTCGTGAGATGATTCTTGCAGAAACATGCGCACCGGTAGTGGTTGCAAGGTTTGCAGCTATCTGGCCAGGATTTAAATTTCTGTTCCTTTTTGCCACGATAGTTACATAGCGATCCTCTAAAGGTGTGGTGTTCCTACCACGACCTCCCGCATGGTTTTGCAAAGCATTTCCACCTTCTGCGGCATTCTTTAATTGAGATATGACACTCTTTGATACATCCATTGCAGCAGCTACATTGGTGACACTTTGACCTGCTTGTCCAACTGCTTTTCCATTATCGTAGGCACTCAAATGATGTCTTGCTGACATTTTGCTCTTAATTATTGCAAGAACCAAACAGAATTTCAGAGAAAAAACTTTTATAACATCCTGCACTACTTTGTGTCAAACATCAAACAGCATGAATTTTCGTATGAATCATTAGTTTGTATGCAATGTCTTTTTTACAGATAATGAGTCTTGGTCTACCACGCCTTCTCAACTTGAATTCACTTTTATTGGTCAGCTGTCTGAGACGGAATTTTGCAAAAATCACTTGTTCCTTAGCAATTGTCAAGCAGTGTACAAGGTATCTTAGTTGAAGATTTAAAAATTATTTTAAGGATATTTGGTACATCAAGGTATATCAGAATCACATAGCAATGCTACATGAGAAATAAATTGATAGCGTAGTAGCGCAGACGTAAAACACAAGAATGAACTTGTGCTTATGTCTGGTGGAAAATGTGTTTATACCTCAATGTACAAAAACATAGAAAAAAACAATGTACAATTAAGTACAATTCACATCAGAGAAAGTATTTGAATTGATGAGAGTGGTACATTTCTTATATCTACTGCAAGGTATGAAAGCCCCCTCCCCAAATAACTCTAATCAAGGCACGATAGGTTTGACGATCGAGCAAGCCAATCCATTACATCACTATGGCTAATCATAGGTTATCAGTAAAATGAAGCTTCTGAACAAGTACAAATGAAATACTATCGCAGCAAGACACCCAATTCTTCAATAAAAATTTTCGAACCTTGGTTGTTAATATCATTCCTATTCGCCTCTGTGTAATTTACCTTTCCTTAAGTCTGAAACTTTCAGCCAGAACAATGTTTATTTCATGTCAGTTGAATAATATTGATTCAGTTGATTTAGCTACCTATCACAGATGTGTAAATGTGTGTAAAAATCATGATTAAACAGAGAAACACTTTAAAAATACATATACATTCCATTACGCAAAAGAAATAAGTTTAAAAAAATTATTTTACATTTATAAACTGTTACTTCATTTATAAGAAAATTAATAATATTATTTTTCATTTTCAATTAATTTAATTAAAACTTATGTTCATTAAAGTAATGTAAAATGAATTTCGAAGTAATTTTGAACAATAATTCACATAAAACTACACTTCTAATTTTGAAAATAGCGCTACCATTTATCTGTTTCATTAATCGCTTATAAAAGCTTATTCAGGATATTAAATATGTACCTCATTATTTTAATTATTTCCTTTTAAAATGATTTGCAGTTTTAACAGACTTCTGACAGAGATAAGAAAAAATGCAAATTAACTTCGATTTCAAGAGTGAAATTTAGTCGTTTGAGAGATTGTGTATTTTATGAGATATTCTGGAAATGCATTATAGCAAGTTAATTTTTGTTATTAAATAAAGAAATGACTAATAACTATGATTTTGCCTAAAAGTGGAAGTCATTTCTTGTAATTAAATATATATTTGTCTATTTAAATTCGCGGTACTTTCTCTCCAATACCGCTCTATTATTAAAATTAAAGAAGTTTTCTTATTTTTCAAAGAGTTTCATTTTATTACATAGACGCCCATTCCTACTTGGAGTTTTATGTATGAATTATCATTCATTAACATAGATAATGTTCTTTTAAAAAAACAAACTTGAGTTAATCATGAAAAGTCCAGTAACTACTGCGTACTTTCAGCGTACCCCGAAGAAGCATTAAAAAATTAATTTAAAATATTGTATGTGAAATGAATATGAATGAGAACGAATGAATATCATCTTTATCATTTCGGATTACTGCTTAAATTTTTAAATGTGAAACAAAAAAGAGTTGTTTAGAAAGGCGATACGACATCAGCATTATTTAACTCTTTAACACTGAAACGGCTCTCCCCCTCTTTAAGTATTCATATGATCGCCCGAAACCATTCAAAGCGTCATTATAAACTGAATCATACAAATTTTAAATATTTGTTTTTAAAAATACAAATAAAATTTTATTAATGGATTAAAAATGCATTCTGTTTTTCATATAACTTCTGCTTAAGAGAAACTTTTGATAATAATATAATATTTTTATTAGATTATTTCATGTTCAATTTAAACAGATAACGATTCAATGAATTTAAGTTGAGAACAATTAATTTATGTGTCTGTATTTTGATTAACACATTTTAAATTTTTTTACAATGAATAATATGATGAAAATTTAATTATAGAGGTACGTGTCAATATCTCTGAAGAATTTCTATAAAAATTTTCATAATTTGTAAGCAAACAAAGCATATGACTCATTATGCAACTTCGTTAATTATGAATTAAACTGACAAAAAAGCGGGTTTAATTTTTAAAATGTTTTGTTAACATTAAATATATTTAACAGTGCGTTATAATATTACAAATTACTTTGACTCTTTTGCTAAAGTGTATATTTCATGATATATTACCGTAAATTAAAATGACTTAATTCACATAAATGAGCTGCGAGTGCGTTTTTTCCTGCACATTTGATAGCAAAATTTTTATCCCGATTTGCAAATGCCCTTAGATTTATTCTAGAACGTGTGAATTGTTTTCAAGCTTTCGTCTCTAAAAATTGTAATAAAATGTATGCAAAGTGTAATTCATTTAATCAAGTACAAACTTAATTAATGAGCAAACCTTTATAAATGATATTATGTTGTCCCTTTTGCAAAATTTTATTACCTCAAATGTTAAGACAATATATATCATATTGTCTTAACCCTTTAAAGCTGTTACAGAACTTTCAAACTGAGGTTTATAAGATAGTCAGATGATGGAAACACATAAGAACACATGGAAATTTAAAATGAAAGTTGGAATTACAAAATGTGTCTAAAAAATTCTTAACTGCATAATTTCGTTTATTTTATTATGTTGTTATTGTTGTTTCTTATGGCACTTGCCATGAACTAGCCCGCTGTTCGAAGACAGCCGATTTAAGCCTGAGGGGGAGAGCCTCTTGTCGCTATAGTAGCACATCAAGGGCAAAGAGAACGACTTATTTTATTATATATATATTGGCTTTCTGATTCTGTATTGCGTGTTTATTTAACTGTTAAATGTTTTACTATGTCAGCGCAAAAAAAAAAGAAGAAGAAAAAGAACGAAGAGACGAAGAAAAAAGAACGAAGTTTTACCTTATACAGTTTTTTTTAGTGGTTGTAAGATAAACCGATAAAATTTCAAAGTAAAGAAAAAAAATTATTTCAAAGCAAAAAGTAGTATTGTTAACAGGGATTCAAATATCTTAGTTTATAAAATTATTAACTAATAATATAATCTAATTAATACATAAATCTTCAAAAATAAATATTCAAATACATTAATTCTTCATAAATATTCAAATGCATTCTCCAAAATATTTATTTCAAAATTTCCTTATTTTTACAAAAAATAAAGATAAAAGTTTATTTAAATGAAAAATTTTTATTATGTAAAAACTAAGCGAAAGTTTTTTTTAAAAAAAGTAAGTTTTTTTAAGTAAAACTTAAGCGAAAGGCGTTTTTAGCATTCATTTCACCAAATAGTATTACACAAGTATTACACTAGTTATTTTAATGATATAAATTTAATAGTCCTTCAAATGTTTCCTGAATTTGGGTCTTTTTAATTTTTTTCCCTAAGAATAAAATATTTTATTAACATTTTTGGATATAGTTTGATTTTTTAATGAGTTTCTTAAGGATGAAATAATGCAGTTACTCAAATTACTAACAATTTCAGGATTCATTTCACGAACTTTATATTTTTTAGTTACTTTATATTAAATGTTATATTTATTGCAATTGTTGATTATTAAACCAATCTTTTCCAGAAATATATCTTATTAATCACTACGAAAGACGACCGTCATTTGTAATAAATTCTACATATTAATACATAATTTAATAAAAGCTAAAATATGTATATTTTTTATAATTTTTTAAATATTAACGCCAAAAGACTTAAAATAATGGGAAATATAAATTTATTAAATGTTTTAAGAATATGGTGTACCATAAGTTTGCTTATATGAATGATCAACTAATTTATAAATATTTTATTCATTCCTCCATTACAAATCGCTTTCTTGATTCTTAAATCTTCCTATATTCTTAATAATGATTTTCCTTCTGAAGCACTTTGATTATGCCGGCCTTTTGTCTTTAAATGCCCTATTTTTATTTCGTTTTTATCTCTGTTTATTCTATTATCTAGTTATATGTTCGCCTTTCTTTATGAGATGTTGTCATCGTTATTCATGCGTTGCTATATTTACATGTTTATACTCTGTATAAATAGGATCTACAATACAAATTGGTATTATATTGTCCTTTGTTGCTTTATTTTGTGTAATTAATTTTAGGAATGTAAACATCAAAATAAATAACTTTTGTCGATTGTTTATTTTAACGATCTTACTTTATCATCATATTGTTATTGTTTGCAATCATACTTCATGAAATTTTCCCACTTTTCTATATATGCATGAGTTAAAATTATTGAAGAAATATACTTAACTTATTTACTGAATTTTTAATCTTTTTTACATATTAATAGATCGCAAAATGAATGACATACAAGAATAATAGAATATATTTAGATTTATAGTCAACAATAAACATCAAGAATTTTATTATTGTAAATAAAAATAAAAGAAGACTCGTTTCTATTTAATTAAAAAAAACCATTCGAAGATTCTCTGTTTTAGTTAATATTCTTAATTAAATATAAAATGAGCAAAATTCTCATTGACTTTCGTACATTATCTTTACAATGGCATTTATTAATCAGGGTAAAAAATGCTTCCTGTATTGTGGTGGGTTCTCAATGTCCTCGTGGGTACAGAGATGGTGTGGGATCCGCTAACCCGCCCAAAGAAAGACTTACAGCGTACGGAAGGGTTGTACCGTATGTAACTTAGAACTCAACCATAACTCTCGTCTATATTGTCAAGGTAATTCAATTTATCCAAATACCTTAAGTTGGTCGGAGTAGCCACCTTATAATGACCTGAAAATAATTTATGCGCGTATTGTATTTATAAAAATAGAAACAATTTATGTACTAAGTCAATAGAATCACAGGAAATATGTATCAAAAATCTGAGTATTAAATTTAAAAAAAAAATATTTCAACAAGAGATAAGAGTAGGCATTTAAAAAAAAACCTAAGTAGATTATTAAGTTAAAAAAGAATAATGTAGATTTAAATAACTGAATAATGAAATAAATATTTGTTTAGATATTTCATTTGATGACACGCTTTATTTTGGCACTGTTTTGTCCATTCTGTATAAAAATCTATAATTTGCCGAATTTTACTGAAGAATTGATTACTAAACTGCAACAATAAATAATTTAATAATAAATGCAATAATAAATAAATAAATAAAATACAAAATAACAATTGAAAAAAATGTGCTTTTTATGGCAGTTATGATCAGACAGTTCACAAAACGTATGACCATTTCAACATTCGTAATAAATAATAATAATTTGAAAAAGACCTCATAATCTAAAATCCGATAATAATTAAAGAGTTATATTTAAATTGTAAGATTATTACATCAAGATAATTTATTATGCTTTTTAAAAATACGTGTTTTGAAAATCTCAAATATTATTATATTTGAATGACATTTTTTCTTTTTTTTTTTTCTAGAAGTTCTATTCTCTCTATTATACCAAAAATATTTCATGCAATGAATCAATACTAGTCGCATAATTTTTCATGTGTTACCTAAAACGAGATTTTCTCTAGCTTTTAATCAATTGGTAATGATAATTATAAAATTTTCTCTAAAGGAATGTACACTAAATTATGAACGGCTAATACATAACTTTGTTCTGCTAGAAATAAATGTAAAACTGAAATTTGCATTCAGAAACAGTTTCAAAAATGTATTTTCAAATTTTGCAAGTAAATTAAGGTTTAAAATGAATTAGTTCTAAGATAGAATTAGAAATCACATTTTTTAATGAAGGAAATGAAAAACTAGTAATTTCTATAGATATGAAAAATCCATTGAAATTAAATTTATTTTAAAAATTATTAACATGAATTATAATAATTTAATCAGAATAATTTCTTGACATAAGTTATTATTTTATCCAGATAATCCTTTTCTCATTACATTAACAGTGATTTTTAATCTTATATAAGGCATTTATTTAAAACTTCTTCTGACAAAGCATTTATAGAAAAAGTAATCATTCTTTGTTTCTGAAAACGGTTATGTTTTCGAGATTTGATGTTATAACAAAATTTTGAAAATGTAAAGTTCAATAAAAATTATGTTATTTGCTATGTAATGGTGCTTTTTTCATAAATAATATTTCATTTTCTAATTCAACGTTGTACGCAAATATGTAATGTGTTTAAACTATCGTCATCATCAAACATTGTTCAAGTTTTCATTTCAGATGTTATATCCATGAGACGCTTCTACAATTTATTCTGTACTAGCAGCAATAGTCCTGCTGATAGAAAATTTTAAAATTAATCTAAACCAAATTTAACGTAATATTGCATCATTTATACTTGAGTAACGCATTCTATTTTAGTTCAAATTTCATATTTAATGTCATTACTATAACAATGACCTTTAACTCCTTAGCCTTAAAGTATTTAATGATAAGGAATGAATCTCATAAGAATAATTTTAATCCGTGTGTATGAAAATCTACTCTTTTAAGACATCGTTTTGTTTCAAACTATTTTTTAAAAAGCGTTTGGATGTGTAAAGTAATATTTTATTTTATTGAATCTTAAAATATTTTTTAAAAAGTTGTCACTTTTCCAGGCGGTGCCATTCCACGAAGTTCGCAACTGAAAAAGAAATCCTTGACCTCAAGGAATCAAAAGCTTCCTCAAAAGGATGCGAGATATTCAATTTGTAAATGCATCAGATTAGATTAACCGCAATCAATAGAAATTATATTGCATTTTCTCTTCTGACTTTTTCCAAGCATTCTCAAATGACTTCACAAATGGCAAAAATGGTGAAATTCTATTGGCAAAGAATTCCTAATTTCAATAGATACAAGAAATCAAATCTTGAGACGAAATTTGCCAGAGAGAAGTTGGAAAAGGCAATTTAATTTCGGGGTTTCCATAGGCGAATGCGGTGGGATCCATAGGTACAAATATTTCACCGCTTTATTAAGTTAAAAGTTAGTTCTGGCGTTTCCACTCTTTGCATTTCTTTCCTATTTTTTCAATCCCAGATATATTTTTATCGGGGCAACAACAATTCACCATGAAAATTAAATTAACGCGTTGGGAAAAATTTGCTTGGTTAAGGGGAAGATATCCAAAATATCGTGAAAAGTTATTCAGATATTTCGGCTTTTGGAAGTTAATTATGTCGCTAAAAATGCAATTTTATGGCTCTAGTGAAGTAATTATTATTATATTTGTAAAATAATTTAGCGTATATTTTGATGATAATATTTTTTATTGATGTTCAAGTATTTATTTAAAAAATATGTTCAATACTGCTGCATATCTTAAAAAGATTTTCTAATAATGATATAAATACATCTTAGAAATTGAATTTTAGGTGATTTATAATTTTTAAAGTTTTGCTTCAACTTCGGTGAGCTTAATGAATTTAAACTATTCTCAATTTCTATATTTTGGCATCAGATATTTTATAAAATTATTATATTTTAACATTTTTCCGCAGTGATTTGCAAATACTATTTCAGTATAATTCTGACTTCAACATTCGGGTCACAGAATAAGAATTTCAATTCCCTATGACTAATCAAATCGGTTTGTGTTCAAAATATTATTCAGTGGATGATTCTTAGCATAATTCATAGTATATACTTGATGTCTAGATATTTGACATCAATATACTTGATATCTTACTTGATGTCTAGATTAAATCTTCAAGAGAGAAAACGTAAATAGCTGTATCCGTACACGAAGGAAATGCACCACGAATTTTACTTTACGATGATTTGAAAGTGAGTAGAAATGCTTTCTTACACCTGTGTATTCCTCTTTTTTTGTCCTAGTTATCGATTTCTATTTAAAAAGATATGTTTTGAAACTTCATTTTTTTCTTAATCGAACAAAGCGTAAATATAATTTCACCAGATATACATACAGAAAATTAAAATTATCCACGAGCCCATTTCGAAATCTTTAGCTATGGAACTCTGAGAAGAGCATAGCTACCATTTAAAAAAATAAGATGGTTACAACAGCATATTAAGAATTGTTTAATAAGCTTTAATATTAGTTATATATTAAAGTAAGTCAAAATTTATTCATCTGAAATGGATTTACTTTAAAGCATAAAATTATACTTTAGAAATATCTCTAAAGCATTTGAATAAGTGTAAATGAAAAGTTCATTAATTTTATGAATGTTGTGATAATCTAGATAATAGTAACCGATGTATGTTCACTATTCTTGATACTGCTACTTTTCTTTTACTAACTTTATGTATTTTTCATAATTTCCCATTATCAAAAATTTTGAAACAATCTCAGCTACTATATTTATATTCAATGGAGCAAAGAAAAATTTATGAAAATTATAGAAGTGAAGCATTAGGTAGGATCTACGTTTTCAGAATTTTGATGAATATATGTAGCATAGTTTTGCAGATGAATGGCCCACAAGAAAAATTTGGCTCTAACTTCTGTTTATTTTTCCATGGAAAGGCTTGGTTCGTATGAAGGGCATGATCGATGTAACCCGCGCATTCCAAGTTTTTTCCTTGGTACTCTTACTAAAAGATTCTTATAAGGATATCTTTGACACATGTCGATTTAGGAGAGAAAATCTTATTATTTTATTTTAAGTAATGCCGTGAGAGTTAGAGAGTTCTATCCTTTCTCTAGCAGAATTACAAAGTCAGCAATTTTTAAGGACGCATGCTAGAAATAATTAAATAAAAAAGGGGAATTTAAATTAGAAAACAAAACATTTTACAATAAAGTAATATGGTCTATTGTAAAACAAAAAATTGAAAATTAATTAAAATATAAATTAAATTACGTTATATCATTACATAATTAAAATAAATTTGGTTAGAACTGTTGGCTGAATAAGAATAAAAAGAAACATTTATTTAAAAATCACCCAATATGCCTCTAGCTTTCAAAAAAAATATGTTCGTTCTAATCGGGTATTAATTTGGTTAATTTGTATTTTTCTATCTTTAATATTAAGCTAGTTATAAGCAAATAAAATTTTAAACCCACCACCACCGCCATTTCCAACTATTTTGAGTAACTGGCCCAGATGCGAACTCTTCCTAACAACATAATCCAAGCCGATTACAATTCAAGCAACATCTCACTAATCATCTTATTAACAAGATAAAATGGGCAAATTGTTATGCGCATATATGCATAAACTTTTGAACTAGGGAACATGACCAGTGATGAATTGCAGGCATTTTCTCAAAGACGTGCCATGAGAGCCATTGCAACAGATTGTCATCCTATAAGGAATCTACCTGAATGGTTAAAAACAAATAAACTATGAGAAAAGAAATGCGCAGGTTTCTCTAGTTTAAATACGGAGTTTAGAAACATTAATTATAAAAATGTATTTGATAGATTATAAAAATGCCACTGATTGATTTCAAAAATCAATTAATTGATTATAAAAATGGTATGTCATGCCAGAGTATAGCATCTTTTACACTTCTATCAAAAGACTGATAAAAAACAACTCACGGATGAAAACATTTAATTGAAATAATAATAAACAACATGCATTATGATAAATTCGATATTTTTAATGCAAGTTCATTTAAATAATTTTATAAGATTTTCTTGTATATTACTACATAGTATTGGAAATATTAATTCAGCTTGAAATATAGCATTTAATATAAAACAGAAAAAAAATTATATTACCTATTTTGTGTAATAATTATACACTTCCTGTTTTATATGATTTATGCTCTAGAATGTAGGCGTTCAATTCTTAAGTCTTTTTCGTTTTCTGATGTAATGATGGTCTGTGAATATCAAATACGAGACATCATGTCTTGTTTTATTTTTTTACACGTTTTTATACACACACACACACACAAAACCGAATTTTTTTCATGGAATTCATTGAGTGCTCAATTGAATAGAATAATATGTTTCCTATATTCTTTTTTTTATCATCGCTGAAATTAATATCATGTGATTTGTCTAGTATTAATCCAGCAGTTGCCTAAAATTCTGAAATCACAATGTTATGAGAGTTGATATATCTTCCGCTGAAAATATCTGGAAATTACCAGGACTGATGGCGTCTAACTGATGCTTTGTGTCGTATAAACAAAATATTTTTCAGCAAAGTGATCATGAATGAATCGGGATTATGATGAATGAAATATGAATGAAGAAAAGTATGAGTTGTGCTTTACTGTATTTATATAAATATACGTGTGTAAAAGAATGAATTTTTTAATTAACCATCAATTTCTAATTTCTAAACTTCCATGAGATTCTTTTCTTTAATGAAGAGAATTTTTCTTAAAATTATTTTAGAATATGTCATATAGGAAAAAAATTCATAAAATACTTTATATAGAGATTTTGCATAGGTAACTAAGAATAATTAATTTTATGTAGTCTTGTATTTTAAATAGCGGCCTTTCGAAACTATGTTAAAAATCAAACCCTCAATAGAATGATACAGAAACTATTTTTTTCATAAAACTAATAATTTAAATTCAACATTTTCTTCAGGAAATTTATTTTTTAATTAAATATATCTATTAATTTACTAGAATTAATAAATTATTAATTCTAGTCCGTAAGTAGTAATTTAGTCCGTCTAGAATTCTAGGTGGACTTTTATCCTGCAAACAATATCTCATAATTGAATAAAATTAGGTAAAAATGTTAAAAAAATAAATAAAAATATATAATTTGTGCAGTGTTTTAGATAAAAAAAAATACATATAATAAATACATAAAAACGGTGAAAACAGTAAAACATAAAAAAATACATAAATACAGTATAAAAATTATATAATCAAGCTTGAAATTTTATAAATAAAAAAATTGCTAATACTGAAATCAAAAATAAATGAATAATGTTTCTTTAGCAAAAAAATGCAGTGTCAAATACAAAATAAATGTAAAAAATGCAAAAAGAAAGTATTGTCTAATACCAAATCGTAATTTTTAGGAAAGAATATAATGATTCAGCATAAATTTAAAATAATAAATATATACCTCAGCTCATTAAACTTTATTACAATCCATTGTAAAATACTATAATTAAATTAATGTTTTATTCATGTTTAGTTCAAATCCAATACAGAAAAAACAGTTTCTTTAAAACATTAAAATATCCTAAATGAATTGCTTAGTACCAAAACAGATGTTGAAATTTACACTTCCTATAATAACAAATATGTAGAGCAGTGCTTTTTTTTAACTCCATTCAACATTACAGATGATTGGGGACGATTTAAAAATTGTACAGCTCCTACAAAACTGCTTACAGTTCAAACGAAAATTGCCAGCCTCGAACTAGATATGCATCAGACTGTCTGTCAAAGGAATGTTTGGAAGGAAGGGTAAATATAATATCAGAATTGAAAATAAAATTCATATTTTATCCATAGAATCTTCTTTAACTGTTTTAATATAGTTAGGAATTATTTTTAAAAACTATGAAAGGAAACATTTTGTTAGGGAGACGAATGTGTATCAATACATAATAAAATAATAAATATTTCTGAGCGGGATTTAAATCATTTAGTTTATTATAAATTTTATTTATTACAAATTATTTTATTTCAAATTTTATCTTACAGAATATAACAAAGATTTTTTTATAAATAAACTTCATTATTTTCACAAGTAAAGATTATGCTAAATATGTATGTAAAATAATAACCAATTTCTATATCAGTCAATATCCTTTTTTCATATCGCTTTTAAAAAATTCTCATATAGCCTTCTAAAATTTTAATATTTCTTAATTATAATATAGAATACTTTAATATTAATAAAATTTCATTGCATTAAAATACAATTATTGTACAAGACTTATCTTTGAGAATTCCATACTGATTGTTAAGTATAAATCTATAAATTATTATTTCAATAATATTTCTTTATTGTCAACATACGTATGATAAATTTGAGATAAAACAATTTCCTTAGATTATTAATTACTTTGGGTTCTAAAATTAATTTTCTAATAAAAAACAGCAGAAATTATAGATTAAAATTACTTAAAATATTTAGAAATGGAAATTCACAATGAAAGTTTCTATAGGTAAATGATTAATAAATCTAAAAAAAAAAGCTTTTAATAATTATATTATGATATTAAACCTATGATATGAACCTCTGCCAATAAATGAAGTGGGATATTTTTATTACAATAATATTCTTGTACATGTACTATATATTTATTAATGGATACGTTCAACTACTCATTCATAATGTACATATATACTTCTGTTATTTATAGATGTTACGATTATTGTGCTCAATAATTATTGTTAATAATAACTGGAAAAACTATTTATCTATTTAGCCTATTGACAGCTCTTATTAATAATAACTGATTAATAGAATAAACTGTTTTCAATTTTATTTTTGTGCATTAAATTAGTTGTATTCATATTAGTTGAAACAATGATTTTTTTAACAGTTCATTAAATGCACTTATATCAAATTTCCATCACTACATGGACAAAATATCGCCATTAATACCAATAGTGTAAAAGTGATAAAAATAGTAAACGATGCATCAAATGGTGCACGATTACAAACAATTTCATTATTCATATATTTCTTCAATTTATAAATTTTGCTTCATATATATATTAACTAATAGACCCCACAAATGATTTTCAATGTATTTTTTAGCTGTGAAATTCATCCTAATCAAATATTTATTTTCTATGTCATCTATAAGAATTTAATGGGAATAATGTATGAATTTTTTTGTCTATAAAATATACTAATGATTATGTTATTAATTTATTGATTTATGAATGGCAAGATGGAGAGCTAAAGAATTTTACTTTCTAATAACAGTCTTTACTTTTTGAGGCTCCAAGTGGCTTGAAAGAGGGACCTTATTTATTTATTTTCACTTGTGAGTATTAAAGAAATAAAACTAAATGTTTCAGTTTTTGTTATTTTCGTGCACGCATCTAATTTATATTGTGGGTTCAGTCAAATTTTGTAACTTGATCTCGATTCTTTGAATTAAATTTTTACTCTACCCCCTTTCACAAGGGACTCTGGTTGCCATCGCTTCTAGTGCTCGATGAAGATAACAATGAAAAGAAAACGCGATGTTCCGAGGCATAAAAGCCCGCCGAAATTAATCGATACATTTCGGGGAACTGCGGTCGACTCTGCTTATCTTAATACTCTAATGATTTCTGGCACTTTTTGAGATGTTTCAGGTGGCAACACGGGATAATTAGATACTTGGAGATGTAAAGGCACTAAATTAAGCCATCATGCAGACATTTCTTTCCGGGAAAAATGGAATATTCATGCAAATCTAAAACTAGGATTACGGAGGGAACGAAATTGATTGAAATAACGGCTGGACTTAGTCGCGAAATAATGAAAAATTCCGAAATCGCTGATCTAACAAGGGAGACTTCTTTTCTTTTGGGTGTTTCCCGGTTTATAACTTTCCTTTGCCTCCTGGATGCGTGTAGGACATTAAGAAAAATGTTGGAACAAGCCATCCGAGCATTTTCATGAATAAATAAATTATTTAATACATATATTTTTCCGCTCGAGAAGTTGTTTATAATAAGAAAGTAAAGATGGAAAGATTAAATGAGTTGTTCCCCTCAAAGCGAATTATTTCGAATTACGAATTTTTTAAAGCATTTTTAAAAGGCACCTGTTGTGACTGAAATTATCTATTCATATTTCAAGTGATCAATCAGTTTGATAATTTCTTCTTCTCAACTCAAAGTTGTGAGTGGTGAAGTAAATGTATTTCAAATGTGATGCAATTATTTTTAATAAACCCTTTTTTAAAGGCCCACTTTTATCAGCAGATTAAAGTGTTCTTTAATTTTAATTATTTTCTTTTCATCAGATTATATTTCGTAATTCATTGTGACGAATATCGCTAGATTTTAAAATCTATCAAACATTAACATATAACGAATCAACCAGATGTCACTTCAAAATATAATTAAACTTATCTATGAGTTGATAGTTTATTAATATTAAAAAGCTTATTGTCATTCAAAAACAAATGCTTTAAAAACTTTGGAACTCTAGCAAATGAAAAATCTCAAACCAGCGATAAAATAAGTTAAATAAAAATATATAGTACACTTCATTGTTAACGAAATATTTAAAAGAGATTCCTTTTAGAAGAAAAGAATTTTCCTTTCCTTTTTCATAACATTTAGGATTTAGTTATGAAAACTTCTATTCTACTTCTATGTAATTTTTGTAAATAAGGAAATCGTCTTTACAATTACAATGATATATTTAGTTTGAAATTTTAGAATAGAATTATTTTGCATTGAGAAAAAACTAAGTACATAATTCAGATTTCACTTCAGAAATTATTTCAAAACAAAACAAACTGGATGTTTATAATATGAACATTTATTTAAATTGTGTAGAATTGCATTTATTTCAAACACATTAACAAGCTTTTAGAATGTAGTTAATACATTATATCCTTCACAACGTTAATGAGTGTTTTATGAAAAGATAAACTTTTGCGTCAGATAGTTTTCCCATATATTTTTATGGGAATTTTTTTAAAGTGCAATTCATTATTCTTTTATTAATTTTAATAAAAATGTAACATTATACATCATTTTAATAAAAATGCTACCTTTTTATGCATTTATACAGAAGAGAACGCTGTCGCATACCCTCGTATCCGTTAACCATTCTGGTTACGGACACTGAACGGTTTGATAGGCACGTCACGGGAAATTTTTTAAATACCAAAATATCTGCGGTAGAAAAAATAAGTATGTACTGAATTTGCAAGCAAATAAGAAACTATAATAAAATGAAACCCTTTACAAAGATTTTCAACTTTGAACAATCTCAGAAAAATTTCTTTGAATAATAACATGCAGAAAGACATTATATATGAAAAAACACACATGCTTCTGTGTTCACTTATTATCATGACATAGTATATGAGGATGCAGTTATTAATTCAAATGGAAAATAATTTGGCTATTGGTAACAAAGAAAATTTTGAATGATATTTATGAATGCAAGTAGATGTGAAGAAACTGCGATGCCTTTTCAACTTAGTTTTTGTGAGTAGGACACTTGATGTTGAAAACAAGGGTAGCAAGAAAAGATCTCTATTCTCACTGATAAAGTTAATTATTCTATGACTTTTTGCTTGGAGAGGAAATTCCTGGAAATTCTTTTCAGCCATTCTTGGCTTAGTAGTGTTTTTTTTTTTTTTTTTCATATGCCAAGGGATTGTGCTAGTGCATTCCGTTGCATAATGAAATGCCGTGCCAATGCCACCACTACTTATGCTTTTATAGGAAGTGTGTAGCTGCTGAATATACTTCTACTGATTTTTCGGATTAGTAAACTTTCCGGTTCACCGTTAATCTGAAGATGTACTTTATTTGTTCGCGCGTCAATTGAAAGATAAAAACGATCATCTCCTCAAAGAAACATTTTAATAATATGGCTTTGTAATTCGCAGCAGGAGTGTCGCCTCCCCAAAATTTACTCCCATAATAAAGGTGTCATCCCAAAGAACACCTCACTTAGCATTGACACACAATAGTTATTGCGATATTTTAACTTTTGGTGTGTATTTAGTATTTTTAAGGAATCTGTTGGGTCATTTTTGGCGAGTTTTTTGGTGATTAATCCATGTCCTGAGATCGACAGCATTTGACAATCGAATTTGTATTTTAGACTCTTATTTCCCAACAGATAGAAACCATTTAATAATAGAACAAATAACATTTCGGTATTTACTTTCAATGATTTCGAATTATCTTGTTTCCGGTAA
The DNA here is from genome assembly GCA_026543865.1 of Argiope aurantia. Classification (NCBI taxonomy): domain Eukaryota; kingdom Metazoa; phylum Arthropoda; class Arachnida; order Araneae; family Araneidae; genus Argiope; species Argiope aurantia. The sequence continues at coordinate 32,537 of JAPMOR010002428.1, forward strand.
ACACGTCTAATTTGTTCCTATTCCAGTTATAATAAGCATATAAAGCTTTATCTCAAAAATATTTTTCAACATTCAGATATTTGCAACGTTAAGTTAAACATAAAATTTATATGCTTTCAAAAATGATATTCTTTATTTTAATGACATTCTTTATTCTAAATTTAATATATGATTCCTTTGAATTTTGAGTCATTCTGTATTCTATTCTTCAGATGTTTTCAATATATATTAAAATTTTAAACTTACTTATAGAAATCTCTAATAATATTTAAAATATCCATTTATTTTTCCTTTATTTCTTTATAACATAAAATTATATCTGTAATATTTGTAAGAAGATCTAGAAAATTTAATTATAATTTTAAATTTTTAAATATACCATATTTTGTGAGATTTCGATGAAAATATTCAATATATCCCTAAGATAAATATGGATGGAGGCTTTATTCTATTTCATTAACATATATTTTAAAACATGTTTTTCAATTAAATTTCAAAAATGTATCTGATTATGTACTATTCATTTAAATAAGATTAAAAAAACTAGTTTCATATATTATATTTATATTTCAGAGATAATAAGTTTCATATCAAATTTTCTGATGTATACTTTTTATCATGAAATTTTCCTTTTGCTTTATTTCTATTATTGAATGAGCATAAAAATATTTTCATATTACACTGATACAGGTTTCTCATTTTATCCTTTGAGCAAATAACTATATCGGGTTTATTTATATCATAGGATTTCATTAAAAGCTATAATTTAATCAAATATTTTCATTCTCAGTAATTTAAGCGATAAAAGTAAATACTGATTTCCACTTCAGATACTACTGAAGCATAATATAATGCCTAAAATTTCGAATATGTTTTGGAAAGAATTCTTAGTTTTGGAAAAAAGAAAAAAAAACTTATTTGAAATTTTACTATAGATAATTGAGCTTCGATTGTGTAGTTCCGTTTTTCCTAATATGCAATTATTTTTCAAATAAAAAAATTCCTTTTGCAAACCATAGTTTTTGTCAGCCATAGTTTTAATGGTTCTATGACAAAAATATACTTGATTCTGATTAGGCTAGTAAACAAAAGCTGTATCTCCGACGAAATCGTGAATAACTGTTTGAAACTCATTATTTACATGCAAAAAGAGGTATTTAAAATTTGAACCAAATTTCTTTTGGTGCTTTATATGAGAGGAGCTTCCTGAAATTTTAAAATTTCCGACTTTTCCATTTTTATCGCAATACCGTCCATTTAATCCACATACATTTTATCCATTTTAATCCACATACATTTGGAAAATAATTGTCTAGTATTCAAATCTAAGTAATAAGTTTATCTCCTGAATAATAGTCTATTTTTGAAATTGTTAAATATTACTAGTTTTATGCGATTTCTTTCTTTCTTTTTTTTTTACCTTGTTTTTTGCATATATTAAATTCTTATATATATCAATTCTGTATAAATAAAATACTATTATTTTATATATGTTGCAATATCCAATCTTATATCTGATTCTATATTTGCGCGTCGTATAAATGGACTTATTATTTATTAGAAGCATAAAGATGATGTCAAATCAAGTAAAAAAAATATTCAGTTTATGAAACATTTTTTGGATAGAAAGAAATTGAATATATTATTACAATGTGGCCTTTCTGGATTGGATAAGTTAAAAAATACAGTTGAAATTCGAAATAGTTATCAGCATCTTCATCCATAACTTCTGAAACAGTTTGGTTACAAGAGTGAATTGCATCCAGATCTAAGTTTGGTCCGTTTTCAGTGTCTTTCATTACGTTGATGCTCAACGCACTTCTACAATTGAAGCATATCGGAAAGTATCTTATTTTTATTCCTACAGTACAAGCATTCCTATAACACCTGGTATCATAGTGATTACTCCGACCCAACCTCACGGTCACGGTCGCCTGGTGGGAAGATCTTGGCTTCGGAACCGGAGGGTTTCAGGTTCGGGAACCGATTCCACCGAAGAACCGTCGTCTGGTGCACGTTAAATCCGTCGGGGACAAACTTCCTTCCACTAGTGTGGTACGGAAGTTTAGAGAGGGAGTGCTTGCTCCGGTATTGTCCCCGTCATCTCACCGTGGTTCAAAATTACGAGGCCCTAATGTTGCTTTAAAATGGGACGTCAATATAACTAAACTAATCCGACAAGCCCTGAAGCATACGGATAAAATAAGTACGGGCCGCTACGACAGCTTGATGAGAACTAAAATTGAGTCTTAAGGTTAGGGTTCAACACTTCCCGTAAGAAGCCCGTTTCGTCATCAGTAGACGGTAATCGACCCCATACCATTTCTGCCTCTAACCGGATGGCGAGAAGTAACCACCATGTCTGAAGTTTCTCATTCTCATATCTAACGTGTCCCAGTGAAACTGTATCCTTTAGTATATTTACATGCATCAGTAGAAGGTAATCGACCCCACACCATTTCTGCATCCAGCCGGATGGCGAGAACCAACTACTATGACAGAAGATTCACATTCTCATATCTGCATTGCCCTCGGTGGAACTGTATTCCTTGGTATATTTACAAGTAATCTTTATTTTTTTGAGGGAATTGCTCAACTGTTAATGAGATAGAGAGTGACACGCGCTTTGTTGCCTTCCAACCCAATTGTGTTGGGTCTAAAACAGGGCTATTCCAAAGATCAGCATGAACATCCTAACAGCCTCTTCAACAGGAGAACTAATAGTCAGGTGAAATAGTCACGTAATCTTTGCAGGAGAAATTTAATAAAATTTTATTTAAAGAACAGAATTGTTGAAAAGGCCCAAAGCACAAATCTGCTCACTGTTTTCTTTTTTAATATTTCGACATTTACTTATAATTCCGCATTTTCATTAAGAGACTTGTCGATTTCCATTTTCTCTGGTCTGAAAATGACTGGTATCAAATGGTTTTAACTGAAAGCATGTAGATATAATTTATAGTATTTCAATTTTTTACATTTAAAATGGACTGAGGAAAAGAAAAATATCTGTTATTTTCCATCCCAGGTTTGGTGAAAAAAAAGCAATACATACTAGAAACTAGAAAAGTAAGGGCTACTAGAAGATCCTTGACTTCTACTACAATCATATTGGCATGGGCATTCCACAGCTTAACTGATGTTTGTGGTATCTGAACAATATAGTTTACTTAATCAGTGAATTTCAGTATTTATCAGAAAATTTTTAAATTATCCTTATAAGCCATCGTTAATTTTTCGATGACTGTAGTTGTTTAGAACTTACAGTCTGCAAAATATTTTCAAACCCTCTCTTCGATTGTTGCGGAACCTGAAATCCTCCGGTTCCGAAGGATTTCAGGTTCCAGACCCGCTTTCACAGGAGAACGTTCGTGTACGCTGATCTGGTGTACGTTAAATCCGTCGAGGACAAACGTTCTCCCGCTGGTATGGTGTGGAAGTTTGGAGATAGGGATGTCAGCTCAGATGTCATCCTAGTCATCTGACCACGGTTCAGAACATCCCTAGTATCGCTTTCAACCGGCGTTAATGCAACTGAACTAAACAAATTCATTGTTTCTTAACTATCGCATGTAACAATCTTATTGCAAAGCTTCTTTCAGGTACATTTTATTACATTACATTTCTTTCCTCCACTCCTTATGAAATTAATCTAAGTGGAGGATTGGGTGAAGCTGTCTTTTCCTTATATGTTGTCAAACAAAAGAAATCGGCTTTAGAAATGGCCGAAGGAAGTATTTTCTTAATTATAAGTAACAGAAGTTATATAGTGAAGGAATATATAAATATTACACACATAGTATTTAATTACATAGGTATTTAATTTTTTTAATTGAAAGTTCAGACATATTTTCAGAAATTTATTATTATTTCTTCTTATAATTTAACCTTGAAGAAAAAATTCTGAGAGAAAAATTATTTTGTGCCATTAATTAGTAAGTATAAATTAAGCATTTTTTCTATAAAGAAAAAATCAAAGTAATTTCAAGTGTATTTTAGCCTAGAAAGGATACTAATCTATCGAAAATTTTCATTTCAAATGCTGTTATCACATTTACGTAATAAATTAAATCAAACAGTAAGTTACACACCATAACGAGTTTCAAATTTTAAAAAAATATATTATTTTAAGAGCATATCTAGAAGAAAGAAGACAATCACTTTAACAAGTTATTTTTTCTAAAACATATCTTCAACTACATACAGAAACGGGAATTTTATTTTATTTTAATTAATTTTTATATATTTGTCATTAATTAAAAATGTATTGTTGTATATGAACTGAAAACTTGAAGTTAACAATTCTTCAAATAAACAATCCAGTCAAGCCATTTGGAGGGAGTCAATGAATAATATTATTCTTGAATAACAGTATAAGTGAGGCTGAATTTTCAATGAATAATTGATTTAAAATTATATTTTGAAAAATTTAAAGCAAGGATTTATTATAGAGAACACACGAAGTTTCAATGTTCTAGCATATAAAGGATGAGCGAAAAATCTCCCTCTCATGACATGCAAAACAAATTAAATATAAATAGGAAAAATTCTTTATTTGTTTAAAAAAAAATTCTATTCTATCTTTCATTTTGGTTACATTCAATCTAAACATATTTGAATCATTTTTGCAACGAATCCAATATAAGAAAAGTCATTTTATGTTATAAAATCCTTAGAACCAAAAAAAAAAATTAGAACTACAACGCTCGTTTTGAATCACAGCAAGAACATAATTTAAAGAAGAAAATGTTCCTTTAAGTCTTCCGCCGTTTTTTCAATGTGCCTAACATCCCTGAAGCATCCTGCAGTGTAATCCCAATCTCTAGCTGGGTGCCGAAGACGAAATTTTAAGAATGCCCCATTGAGACAAAATCCCGCTTATTATTACGTCAATCATCGGATTTCAATGGAGCCTCTTCGGAGCACCAATTAATAACATTGGCCCGTCAGGAACTCTCTTTCCTTGCTAAAGCTAGATTAATTAAGTGAGGAAGGCTTACCAAAATTTATGAGTAAATATTTTCATCCCGGATTAAAAGTTCAATGCCGGCTCGGTATTGTCTCAATTCACGGCGAATGGTTAGGAAGTCTTCATTCCGCAGGTCTTATCTTAAGACTTGGGGACGGATAAGTCTGGAAGAAGGCTTAGTTATCTAGGAAATCTGTCGCTGTCACCGCGAATTCAGCTCCTATTATATCACAGTCAAATAGCTCCATCGAACTGAATGAACTCCATTTGCGGAATTTCCATATTCGGTATTAAAAATAGTTAGAAGCTTTTGTTGCAACTAGCTACAAAGCATTTTCAATTTGCAATATCTTTAAACATATTCATATGAAATTTAATCTCATGTTCAATCTTATTTTCTAATAACTGCCGTATTGTGATATTGTGTCATATCGAACGCTTTCATTTCCCTGGAGATGACTGGAGTTCATTTTAGCTATTCTATTTTAAAGACAGAAACCCCTTTTAAATTCTGATTTGGAAGTACTTAAATTGCAGTTGCAGGATCTTATTACATATTATTTTAAGAATTCTATCATTTGAATGCTGATCCATCTTGTTTGAAATAGAACATTCATCATTGAAGCCTTTCTCTTTCTGAATATTAATAAAATATTTTAGATATTCATATCTGAAGGTGCCAGCTTTTTGCTTTTTACTTTTATCACTTTAATCAGAATTCGTAAGACAATCTGGAATTGTTATTACAATCTGATTGAAAAGAATCTCTCGGCATCTTCTGTTATCAGTATGAACCGTTATAAAGAGAAAATGATTTGTAGACAAAATTTCTCATTCCATTGAGAGCAGGCTTAACAGTCTCTAAAAACTAATTGACGTACATGATCCTTTGGGTGTTTTCACTATTTAATAGAAAGCCTTTCTTTTCATTATCAAGATTGAATGATAATTTAACATGTTATTAACATATTACCCTTTGTGAAATATTCATGCATGTTATCAGCATGAAAACAAGCATCATTTCTTAAATCTGAATAATAATAAAGCCTTTTATATTAACTTGTCCCATTCTAATGAAATGTTATAAATCAATTTTTATATTTGACATTCCCTTTTAAAACAGCTGACTTACAAAATCTGTTCATTCTGGAAATTTTCAGATGAAATAAGACCATTGGGTGTGAAAATGCAAGCTTAGGTTTCAGAATCAATACATTTTAATTGATATTAAAAGTAGGATAGCTATAATTAACTTTTTATCTGACTAAAATGTTATGCATGTGATTTCTTTTGATCAATTTATTTTTTTGCAAATCACGCCTTTTTATTTTTGAAATTCAGATTCAATTTGTCAGCATCAACTTAGTCATGACTAAAACGTAATAGAACTTTTAGTCATGACTAAAACGCAATAGAAATTTTAGTCATGACTAAAACGTAAATGGAGATGCAGAGCATATGATTAATTGGTATTTTACAGTTTATATGTTTTTTAGTCCTGCTTTCAATTTCAGTGAATCCTACATAATTGTTTGCAGCTATGACATAAGAACGAAGTTATTCAGATTTTTTAATTCTATTTTTACAATTCTTTTAATTATAAAATTATCTAAATATTTATGAAAGGTTAGAAGTGCTTTCATGCAGCAATTTTGTTATAGAATATATCTTCATAATATATCTGAAGTGTGAACTTATAGCATTTATTTTTATTTCTTGAAATCTATTTTAATTTTTGGTCGGTTGGAGAAAGACAGTTGCCAAAATTTTAAACTTTGCATTCTTAATAAATCTTTCCTGTTCATGTGACGGCAAATCCATTCTTCTGGCCTGACCATTTGAACCTTTTCGATGCCATTCCCTTTGTAAGAAATATCAGAAAGAGGAAATAAATCTGAGGGACTTTCGTCATGGGGAACAAGCGAGGGATTGCATATACCGTTGTTACCCTTCAGATTTTTTTAAATGACAACCAGAAGGACGGGGAAAGTACGTCTCGACTGCAATAATTCATCGTCTGATCTTTATCTGACAGAGGGTTGCCAAAGTTACAGATAAAAATATCGCCCGAAAAGAAAGGATGAGAATAGAATATTGGAAGGAATTGATGACAATCCGGAAATTCATATTTGAAGCCAGATATATATGTTTTTTGCCATAACTTCGCGAGAAATCATCTGAGAGACATGAAATTCAGAAATGAGATACAGCATTTTGTTCTGAAAGAATGACGCACGCATAGTTGCGCAGAAATGAATACAATGCATACAGTATGGAATCAAACAAAAAAAGGTTTTATTGAACTCATAGTATCTTTACACATGATTGTCTCTCCAAGAGGAAGAACAGCAAGCAGATGTTCCTTAGTATGAGATATGCACTCCCCTTACTGCAATGGTTGCTTCGCACCGTCTCCCCATACTCAGCACCAGATTGTCCAACAGTTCTTGAGGTAAGAGTGCCCATTCCTCAATCAGCATCTGTTTAAGTTGTCGGGAGTTCCCAGGAGGATGTAATCGTTCCGCAAGGCGTCTCCCCAAAGCATCCCACACATGTTCTATCGGATTTAAATCAGGGGAGCAAGCCGGCCAATCCATTCGAGTGATATCTTCACTTTCCAGAAGCTCCTCAACAGCATGAGTCCTGTGTGGCCGTGCATTGTCATCCATAAAAACGAAATCTGATCCAATGGCACCTCGTAACAGACGCACATTGGGAAGGATCACCTCCTGACAATAGCGATCTCCAGTTACAGAACCTCTGTCGAAAACGTGGAGCTCAGTCCGCCCGTTCATCATAATGCCTCTCCAGACGACAACTCCAGGACCACCGAAACGGTCTCTTTCCGTGATGTTACAAGCGATTCCCAACGCCAGTTGATTTGAAGAGAGGTCGGGACACGGTTTCATCCCAGTAACATCCCTTCATCCATCATCCCTTCATCCATTCATCCCTTGCGGCACGATTACATCCTCCTGGGAACACCCGACAACTTTAAAAGATGCTGATTGAGGAATGGACACTCTTACCTCAAGAACTATATATATA
>JAPMOR010002428.1:41616-80083 GCA_026543865.1 Argiope aurantia
GAAGTCACTATAGAAGTTGAAATTCCTAGCATTTGCTTTGTCTTCGTTCTCACAATAAATTAATAATACATTTTTAAATTACATTTCTGCTTGTTTAAATAATATATTATTATTTTATCATGAGTTATAATATATAACATTTATAATCAAAGAGATTTTTCGCATATCCAGCATTTTATTCAAGAATATATGTGCTTTAATTAAGAGCATTTTATAAAATCAGTCAATATTTAAATAACGTACAAAGTTACTTAAAATATTAAATCAAGTATTTCTCATTTTTTTCGCAATGCAAAAAAATGCATATCAAAAATTTCTTATGGGTGAAATTTGTTAGTCGTTACTCTTTCATAGCACTGTCAAACGCCAAGTCGCCAAAAATGAAACACACGAATTTTGTTGTAAGCAATTCAATGTACTAGAAGTTGTTACATATTGATAAGTTAGTTTTTTACTTGAAAATTCGCTTATACTTTAATTACTTAAAATATAAGCTAAATTTCAATTTATCAGAGTATTTAAAAAATTTTCTACTTTCATAGATTATGATTATTCTATTTTTGAAATCCTGCACAATCTAAATGTAGGAAGTCATGTTTTGAAAAATTGTATTATTCAGGATACAGATAGAAAAAAAAAACTATATTTTCTTGATAAATTGTTTATATGCATTGTTCTTTATTAAGCATATATTGTAGAATAAAATATAAATTTATGCATTATGATATTTTATAAGAAATTTATAGAAACATACGAGATTTCGAGGTTAAATTTAAAGCTATTTTAGAGCAATTCAAGATATTTTACGCTTTAAATGAGGATCACACCCTTAAAGTCTAAAAAAAATAGGCTTCATAAGGAGAGCCCTCTAGTCTCGAGATTAGAAGATTTAAACTTTAATCAAATTTTTAAATCTTCTATCTATGAAGATTTCAAAATTAGATTTTGTGAACAGAGAAAAAAAATAACCGATGAAGTAGGATGACTAAAAAACTATGAATTCTGTGATGAAATTGAGAATTGGATTAAACTGTAAGCTTAGTTTAGTTATCTTAGCGTCCCGTTTGAAGCAACACTAGGGCTATTTTGGGACGGACCTCGTAATTTTGAACCGCGGTCAGATGACGAGGACGACACCTGAGCTGGAACCCACCTCTCCACACCACACCACACCAGCGGGAGGACGTTTGGTCAGGACGGATTTAACGTGTAACAGACCCCCATACACGACGGTTCTTCGGTAGAATCGGGTCTCGAACCTGAAACCCTCCGGTCCCGAAGCCGAGACCTTACCACCAGGCCACCGCGGCCCTTAAATTGTAAGCAATTAATGATTTACAACGGCCGTTCATTATATTGTTTCCTTCAGCAGTCTTCCTGCATCTTAACATTGCTGAGTTGGCATCAGTCGTTAATAAAAAATTAATTAAAAACTAACGACAACTAATGAATTTTAACAATTAGAATTCTACTATATAACGTTTTGCATTTCATTCTTAGTTTCATTTTTTAAATAAATTATAATATAAAAGCTTCTCAAATAAAAAGATATATTTACTATGCCCCCTTATTTTTAAATGCAATGCCTGTTTTCAATACCCGCAAAAGGGGGGAGGATGATTTGTCCCTTTTTTTAAAAATAATTTGCTTTGCGCAACAATCCCTCTGTTATGAAATGACGATTCGTCTTCTGCTCGCCTCTTTTTAATTCACTTCGTTGAGTACCGAGAATCTGATTGCTTCCACATCGCCTTCACAGCAATAAGGTGACTCACTGGCTAGGATAGTCATTTCTATGACTTGTAAATTCCATCCTTTTGCTTAAAATTTCTGAAATATGGATTTTAACTTTTGGTCACATTCATTACCAATTTTTAGAATGTACATCATTATCTAACATTTCCCGAAAATTCACATGCAGTGAATAACAATACTATATTATTCTTGTTAGAACCGTAGACTTTAGTTTAGTTATATTAACGACCGGTTTAAAAGCAACATAAGGGCTATTTTGAGATGGACCTCGTCATTCTGATTTTGTGTTCGGATAGTGAGGACCTGAACTCGCACTCTCTCTCCAATCTTAAGCCAGCGGGAGGGCATTTGACTCCGACGTATTTAATGCGGGCGAGACTCACTTACACGGTTCTTCGGTGGAATCATGTCTCGAATATAACTCTTTGATCACCTTTTCACGAAGCAATCGCGGATTGATATCTTAGAAATGGATGATCAGCCTCACTTATACTGTTATTCAAGAATAATATTATTTTTATATCTAGGTATTGACATTTCACTTTTTTAATACCATTATAGCTCACCACATATAAATTGTAATCGAAAGAAACTAAATTAATTATATGTGGAATACAAGTAGCTGATATGATTTATATACATACATATAATTTATATATGTAAGATATTTTTACAAAATCATTCTTCTTTAAATTAAAGAAATATATATTCATTTTATCGGGTATTATATCGATTATTGTGTTCAACATTTAATTATTCTTAAATATACCATTTAATTAAAATACATTAGAATTATATTCAGATTTAATTAACCACTCGAAATTATATACCATAAAACTTTCCACTTACTGTTTATATAAACAGACTTTATTTCAGCACAATCAGTAAACTTCCATTAGCCGCATTGACTTCCATCCTTAAGTTATTATAATATATCTCAGAGAATTTGCGCTTATTCTAAGATCTTCCTTCCAGTTTTGTCAATATTTCCTTTATAATTATAATAATTACTATTATGAGATTGTAAATGTGCATTCTGTAAGAAAAATTCGAACTGAAGTCCAACGATGCAGCTAATAAACATTGATTGCATGCATATCTATTTTAGATATTATGGCTAAGCAAGAGTTAAGACAAAGAAACATCGACAATTTCAAACTAATAACTAAAGCTTTCTAAGATATATGTATCACTATATCTTGCTTAAAGGACTAACATTTTATTTTAATTTAACTACTTAATAAATAAATATGCAGTTAAAAATTCTATAAAGAAACACCATTAATTTTATCACTTAAATTATATGTTTCGTACAAAATCAGCCAAAGTTTTGAAAATAGTTGAAAGTACATCAAATATTTGATAATGAATAAAATATTGATGATGATATTAATTTAATAATTTTGAAATGAATACAAATTAGATAAATAAGTTGAACTTAAAAGTTTTACAAATAGAACAATTGGAACAATTTTAAAAATATACATTTTACAAAGGACACAAAAGTCTATTTACCTTCATTTCTGATGAAAGCATGAATTCGAATACTTAGATATTATATATTTAAAGTAACAAAAAATATTTTTTCCATTTTGATTGTCTGGAAATGTATTTATTAAGTATATTGCAGTACTCTTCGTAATATTTTTGCTATTGTTTAAAATTACAATAAATTTAAATTCCAACCGACAAGTTCCTATTGGCATTCTAACAGATACGATGTTCAGAATGACATTATTTCTATATATAACAAAAAAAACTATTTTTATTTTATATTTTTATTATTTGAAGTACGCAGATATAACTTCGTGCTCCTATGGGCATTATCAGATTAATGCTTTGCATAAATAAAAAATCCTTCTCCATGTGATGCGTTGTGAATTATTTTGATTTCTGTCGGTTCTATCACATCATATTTATGTTATATAATCCAAATAAATACATAAAATTAAATCTAATTCTTTTTTCAAACTATGTGTTTGTGTTAACAATACAAAAATAATAAAAAAAATTGTATTTCTTTTTAAAGGAATAAAATAAATATATATAGGGCCGAATCTTTTTTGATTTTGTAAAACGCTGCTCATTATTACACGTTATTGTTCAATATAAATCGATTTTATGTATATTGGGTAATAACGTACACTATTACAGAATACTTATGGACTACTCATAAAATTGACAGCTTAATAATGTTTTGAGAATGTTTTGTAATGTAATGTTTTATTATTGAAAAGATGCTCAGGAAATATAACTGAGCTGCGTCTTCAACGGTTGTCCTTTGATTCAAAGCTGCTTTAATGCAATCCTTATAACACAACAATCTGTAGGATATTGTTCAGTAAACTATAAAATGGATGGATATTATACCACATTATATAACATTACACAATATTATTTGATATTACAAACTATATTTGATATCATACCTAGTGTGAAATGTGAGTGTGGAATTTGGATTAAATTAATACATCTTTAAATAATAAAGAAATATTATAGAGAAATGCTTTAATTCTTCAATCTCATCCTTACAGATGTTTTAAGCATTGTAGCATAATATTACAAACTTCTACGTCGCAGTACAGGGCTTTTAAATTTGATAAGCATTGCAATCTTCTCTGGATTCAGGTATAGTAATTGCATGCATATAATTTTGCATACACTGCATTCAACATTTCATAAAAAATCTGTGTTCTCCTTATTGATTTTTTTTTCTTGTCCTATATCAAGGAAGCGTGAAAATTCACTTTGGTCGAAAAGTGAGAATTTGCCTTATAAATAATGAGGTTCCCGCTTCCCGCTCATGAATCTGATGAAGCTGTTTAACAATTCAATCATGCATGACGGAACGTAATTCGGTCGTAGGAGCTACATTTTGTACGTTTCTTAGTTGTGCGGCGGGGGGGGGGGGGCATTTATATTTCTGGAATGTCCGTGGCGAGTCAGGTTACTGCTTGCTCTTATGATCAATTCCATTTTTTCTATAGTTATATAAAGTATTTAAATTTGGACGCGGTTCAAATCATAAAATCATAGTTTCATAAAATCACAGTTTTAAATGCAAACTTTAAATGTTACAAATGTTATAAAACCATAAAGAGTTTCAAACAGGTATGATACCGATTGTATAGTTGTCAATATTCCTTATGCTCTTTTGGAATAAATCGGTTGGTCACAAATATATCAATATCGTTTCGGTCTCTTTCATATTATATACACTCTACAACGATATTTTATAAACATATTTCAAATTGGCATCGCAGCGAAACGGAAATACTTAAAGACATGATCATATTGTCTTTGAATATGAAATACACGACAAATGTATTCTGTAGAGAAAGTTTGCATTCCTTCCTTCCGATTCTGAGAAATCTGAATGACAATAAAAGTTTCTACTTCAATGGAATTAAAAGGGACAATATGTAAAAAGCAATTATTACTAAAAACAGTTACCATTTCTTAAATATTTGTGAAAATCTGTGAATTTCTATGTATTTGATTATAAATATTATTTTTTGTAAATTTTAAATGCTGTTTATTTGTTTAAATCTACCTTATTGTTTAAATCAATTTTAGAAGCATTTCAAACAATCTCCTCTTTAAACAACAGAATAGATGCCATAATTATATTTATCCCAAAGGCATCTTAAAAGAGAAGTCAATCAGCAAACGATTACTGTCAAGCACATGGTCAAAGCCTATCATTTGAAAAAATTTGACGAAATATTATTAGTTAGAATTAGAAAAAAATAGGTTTTTAAGATTAGTCTTAAACTAGCCAAATTAGTTTTGGATTAGCTTGAAATCAGTTAGATTAGTTTTTGCAGTATGGAATTTTTCTCTCACAGAAGAACAAAAAACAGTTTTAAATGTGCAACATCCAGATATAATTATGAAAAGAGAATATATATGCCCAAATTTCCCTTTGCAATTATCCATTTCTCAGGATATTTTATCAAAGAATTTATACAATATATACAATTATATAAAATTGGGTAACTATGTTCAGAGGGACATCTGATCATCCTATCCGTACTTTTAAAATGTGAATTAAAGAAGTTTTGAAACCATGTATTGACAAAATTTAATATATTTTTTCTCCTGATTTAAAATTAGATCATCAATTTCACTAAAAAATAGGAGGTTAGACATTTATAGCAAAAAATAAGGTTTTCTTCCGACATAAGGCATTTTCATAAAAGCTAATCGGGTGTGTGATATTTTATAAATTAAAACTAGCTTCACCGCACGGCATTGTCCATAACATGATGAATATTAGTAAAATCAAAATAAGGAAAACATAAAGTTATCAAAACGAAATTTAAAAAAAAAATGATTTTAGCAAATTTTTAGTGAAAGTCAAAACAGACTTCACCAACCCCATCCACTGGTTTTATTTCGAAATTTTTAATTTCATATGAAAAGTCAAGAAAGATCATAGATGTGTCATTAATGATCATTTCCTTCTTACAACTCTTCATTTTTCAAGGAAATCAATGAAACTTTACTCCACTTTACATTTTCTAAATAGAAAAACTTCAACTGATTTTTTAACAGAGATTCAACCTATAACCCCAGATAGGTTGAATCTATTATACTGTTATAATTAATATTCTACTGTGTTTTTGTGAGCGATGTGCATGGTATAAAATATTATTTTATACCTCACCATTTGTATTCTTACTATGAAATGCTACAGTGTAATTTAGCTACAGTTAAGTGTGTTCCTTTGCACAAACCTTTTGTTGGAGTTGAATTTTGCAATGAACGTGTTAATATATCCCAGCTTTAAACTCAATTTATAACTGAAACTGCATTAATAAAACTCATTTTTCTCAAACTATCTAACTCAAAAACAAATCGTTGTCCTAGGTTTTCTGCGAATTGAAACATATATACGATTCTAACTTACAGTTTGATACTCAATGGTGATTAATATATAAGATTAAGATATTTTCTCCATCTAAGCGCTTTGCATCCATCTAATCATTTTAAAAGTTATGATAAATAATTTAATTTTCATATGAGAATTTTTATGAAGAATGCCATTTGTCTCTTTTTAAAATGATTTGGAATAAATAGGCACTAGATTAAAAGATATATAAATATCCAATTATTCCTAAATGTTTAAAGTTAATACATTTTGTATTCCAAACCAACATTACTGAAATATTATCATCAATAAATTGTTGCAATAATATTAAGAGTGTATATTATTTTGAGAAATTTTCAATGGTGTTACTACAGAGGGTTTTGCTACATTTTCGGAATGATATCGGGGCCATTTAATTTAGTTTTAAAGCGTAAAGATATAATTTTTAATGTTTGATTTGTAAAATATTTTTTGTTACATAAATCTGCATTAGGATTGCTATGATAAAAGTTGTTTTGTGGAATTTCTAGGGATAATGATCTTCCACTATTTTCCAATTTCCCAGAATCGTGGTACGTTTGTACCTTGAAAGAGATCTACCTCAAAGTCCATAAAGAATATGTTGAAAAGGGATCTATGCAAAATCCTTATAGATTCTCATTTGTTTTTCAAGGAAAACTTTTGTGCTTTTCGAAGTGTGATATATGGCTACTTCTTGATAAATTTCCGCTCTTTGAAGATCATTAAGATAAAGATATGGGATTTTTTTCCTATAAAAGTCATACTTAAAATATTCCCTTGACAGTATGCTCAGTTAATTTTAACTTTCTTTTTCACTCTTCTTATCTTTAATTTTAATTTGCTGGGGAAATCCTGCGAAAATCACAAACTCCTTTCTGAAACTTTCTTTGCATTGACAGAACAAGCTTCGCATATTACTTTCTCTGCGTTTTTCTATAGTAAAGAGACCCGTTTTTTGTAGTAATCATTAAATATACTCGTGTTCCAGTAAAAACCCCAGTGTAGTTTCATTTAGCTGTTAAAAAGTTTTCATGCCGGTTTCTATAAACTTTTCTGCATTGAGCTTCATGCTTCAACAAAAGTTGGTGAACGTAATGTTTCATAATATTTTTATTATAAATCATGTTGTATTATTTTGATTATTGTTGCTGCAGATGTATTTACTAGTTTTGTATTTAATTTCTGCCTCTGTGTGATTTCACCTGTTACCAAAGATTTCGTTTTAGAAAACTTCGAAATTGTATGTACCTATTTCGGGTATAAATTTGGAATACTTTTCCCATGTATAAGTAATATTGACGGTTTATCCCTTTCTCATTAAAATTGTTGCCCATTTTGCAATGAAAAATTTTCATGTCATGATTTCACAAAGTTTTTGAGATATGGAATGGGAATATTTCCCTTTGAAAAGCGCAAAAACATATCCTTCTGCAACAATTTGCTTACTTGCCGTATTTTGAAAGAAGATGATAGTTCATATTTCATATGAAAACTATTGTAAGACATTTTTATTCCAAATCACTTACTTTTTATAAAATTCTTTATCAAAGTCGTTCTAAAAGTGCATAGAGACTTTCTGCAATATTTTATCGCATATAATCCTACTGTTACTAATTTTATATCAAAGCACCACCACACTGCTTTAGTTTTCAGTCTGTGTTGGTTTTCCAAAGTTTAAATATACATTTTTTTAAAGCTAAATGCGTTGAATTTTTGAAATTTGTGGGAAATTTGACTTTTTTACTCTCAAGTCAACGGAGGTATTAGCTATGGTGATTGTGCTTCATCGACATGTGAACACTGGTTGAATATTAATTGAATACACATTGAATAATAATTTATACAGATTTTGAAATGGGAAGTAAAGAAGTTCCAGATCAGCTGAAAAACTGAACACTTTCTGAATTATTGATTGCTAATCGTTCATCAATTTTCAGACGGAGGTCATCGGAATGATTGAAAAATAAAGAAACAGAGTGCTTTCACAAGATAAAGCCCATGTTTCGAGTCATTTCAATTCGACTTAAAATAATCTTATTTAATAACTTTAAAAACAGAGAAAAATTTGACAGGTTACAATATTCGAAAATGTAAAAAAGTCATGGCGAAAGTCAGATAAAACCTCGACAATTCGAATATTCATGACTCAAAGCGGATACTAGATATATATGGATGAGCTGATTGAACTTCATTATGAGCTGACGAGCATTTAAACAAAAATGGTAACATTACATAGAAAGACACGGAAAAAAAATGATTTTCCAACTCTACAATGCCTTGGCCTGGTGTTACGAAACGAATACAGGGAAATTAACAGCAATTAACTATCCATATTCGTCAGATATTATTCTTTATGATTACAATCCGTTTGGATTGACGACTTATGGGCTTAGGGGATAGGTTTGGGGATAGCTTCGTAAGATGTGTCTTTCTTTTATAAAATCCATCTTTTAACAGAAACCAGATGGAAAGTTGTGGTTAGCGATAAAGAAAATACCTTGAAGGATGAATTCGAAACCATTTTTTCTCCAATAGTCTATATGTTTACCAAAACATTCCCTTAATACATATCCTAATAAGGCAACAGGAATGGCAAAAACGCTCGAAACGTACAAATTTAACTAGCCCTGACCAAAAAATGTTATTCTTATTGCGGCACCATATAAATGCTGCTATTTTCCTTTTTTCCAGGACTGAAAATAGGATTCTACCCAAAGATTTACAAACCACTATTTATTTACATGATCATATCAGACGCGTCTAATATATGGAGGTATTTTTAAAAGAAATCAATAGAATCCCTGAGGCCCCGGCAAAAAGACGAGTTATTAATCGTGGAACCTTATATGTAAATCAGGTCACTATATATTATCATGAAACCTAGACGAAAAACATTTTTGTATTTCCAATCCCACGGAAAATTTGAGAAGATATAATATTAAATTGACGCCTTCAACATTAAAAATAAATGTTATATTAAAAATAAATGATAATTTAATATAACAGCAGATTTTGAAATAAAATTTAGGCAATGTTTATTTAATCATTTGAAAATTTAGATTGCGAATAAAGCAGATCCCAATTATTTTTATCTTATTTTATAGTTTTTTTTCTCTTAGTTTAAATTTAATAAATAATGTTTTCTAGCCAGATGCGTAAGTCAAACAGTAAAATCTTCAAATTTACTTTTTCATTAAGAAAGGAGAGGAATAACATTCTCTAAACAATGAAAAGATAAATTTTCGAATGTAAATTTATGAAAATGAAGTTGATATTATTTTTTTTCTTCTTTTTATTAATTTTAACGTGATAAAAATTTAAAATGCCTGCTTAGGTATCCAATAAATATTCCATATTCTCAATTTTTATATAAAAAGCTAAATATGTTATCCATTTATTAGTTTTTTTTTATTAACAACCTCATTCCTTATTTGTTCTCGGGGAACTCATTTAGAACGACGGTGCTGAATCATTTAACGCAATATCAAATGTATATGCATTAGCTTTATATTGGGTGTAAAAATAACCTGGGGGACTTGTTGAAATGATGAAAAATAAGTTAGAAATTAATTGCACTTTGAATACTGTAAGCAGAAGGAGGTGTATGTAAATAATTAAGATTATACCATCTCTGAAACAATTAAATAAATCTCGAATGTATAAAGTTCCAAATTTATCTTTATAATAAAGCCTGTTAACTAATGCCTTAAATCAATTAAGTTTATTAAATAAAATTGCATTATTTAAGTATGTATTATTCAGAGCTAATTTATCTTTTTAGGATAAGTTAGCTCTGTTTGATATGGGTTAATCGTCAAACAGTAAATATTATATTCTTGTTTCAACATATTGTATTTAGCATAAATTTAGTTTAATTAGCATTTAAGGTGCATAAAACTTATTAATACTAACTATATAGTGTTTTTAGGGTACATTATTATAAATGTTTTGCGCCTTAATATAACCTGAAATGACTGTTTAATAATTTGTTAAAATGCTTAAATTTTCTAACAAATTTTGATTTTTGAACTTAAAAATTCATATTTTCTATCAGTTTTTAAAAACAACGTGATATGCTAATTTTGGAGTTTTGACGAAAATTTACGTTAATGATCATTAGACGTATTGTACAAATCTTAGTTACATGTTATTATATTTCCCGTTTTTTTTATAAGAAAACGAATGTTTGTGCACAAGCACATAGAGTAATAGAAAAGAGTTATATAGTAGTTGCCACTTAATATGATTAAGTTGCAACATTGGTGTTTTGATAACATTAACTGGTTGATAATAATAATCAAATTGAATAAATCAATATTTTTAACACGTCAAGTGAAAAGAAAAAAAACAATAGTTTATAATGATTTGTTTCGAAATTAGCAATTAAAATATTTTATTAATTTTTGCTTATCGATAATGATTTCTTAAGAATTCGCTTATAAATTATTCATTCTTGTATTGTTTTTAAAACTTGTTGAATGCGCCACATTTCAAAATATCGAGTGTTTGTCTCATGTGAGCTTGATTGAAGAGTTTGCTTCAAAATATTTGTTCAGAATCATCAACGTTTATTGCTTGGTCTTGCTCGTGAAGTAATCACGATTTTTCAAAAAATTTTCCAAAAAAAAAAAAAAAATGGGATTTGTAATTTTCAACTACTTCACACCTTTCTATGGACTCATTTTATGTAAATGTTCAAATTTCCTAAGAATGTAATTTTTCCTTATAAACTGAAATGAAATGGAAATCATTTTTATACAATTTACTACCCTAATTCCATATCAAGAAGCAGTGTCTGATAGTTTCTCTCTCAGTCAATATTGCAGTATGGCTGAAATCAATACAGATCGCACTAATCCAGAAAAAAAAAAAGTCCATAGGAAAAATGATTCCCGCATGTTTCCTTACAACTGGAGCAAAAAATTCCAGAAATGTTGAAAATGAATGATCGGATGGATTTATCTGCCTTTGAACTGATCACGTTAAACGATGCAGTGACCAGACAAAAAGAATATTTTTTACTGCATTTGAATTCTTTGATTTGGGACCAAAATATATTGATGATATTAAGTGAATGATAGCTCTAATTGCCACTGTTTCTTTCTTACAGGTGCAATTAAAAAAACACAAAATTATTATTTTTTTAACCATTAACGTTTTATTTAAATATTGGCCGCGGTGGCCTGGTGGTGCGGTCTCGGCTTCGGAACCGGAGGGTTTCAGGTTCGAGACCCGATTCCACCGAAGAACCGTCGTGTAAGGGGGTCAATTGCACGTTAAATCCGTCCTGACCAAACATCCTCCCACTGCTGTGGTGTGGTGTGGAGAGGGGGGTGCCAACTCAGGTGTCGTCCTCGTCATATGATCGCGATTCAAAATGACGAGGTCCGTCCCAAAATAGCCCAAGTGTTGCTTCAAACGGGACGTTAACATAACTAAACCAAACCAAACCAAACATATATGCCTTAAACAATATGTTTCTTATTATTTCTAAATCTTACGGAAGAGTTACAATTAGAATATTGAAATGAGGAAATCAAATTAATGTGACTCACTATTTGCAACTCAACTAGACATCTTCGGTGATCAGCTATTCACTCAGCATACTGAAAGTATCAATTTAGTAAAATCAGCCAACTTTCACCACCATATATTATCATAACAAAAGGAAGTATTATTTCAAATTATAGCAGCATTTATAACACAAGGCAATCAGGTTAGTCCTGTCATTTGAGAAAACAAATGACGTGTAAAATTGATTATAGTGGTCCAGTTGTTGATACTGAGATCTGTGTTAAAATTTTATTCTGGGATATCTTTTAAAAATGGAATGTTGTAGAAACAAATATTGACGACGTATTTAGGTTACATTATCTTATATAAAATAAAATTTGACAAAATCAAATGAGATGGTTGTAGATGAAGGCTTAATTTTTTGGCTGAGCCAGCTATTTTAAATACTGTCTAAACTTTTTATGTACAAAAATGTACAAGCATTTTTATGCTTTGAATTTTTTTGTACAAATATGTACAAAAATTTTTATTACAAATTTAAATATTTAAATCGACTGATTTTTTTTTAAATATTATGAATGTTAGATAAGAGAAAAATTACAGTTAGTAGAGACGTTCAAATTCAGAATTAGTTTGAAATGCAAATTGGGAACCTACTTACCTTGTCTTATACTATAAAATTATTTAATCTTCATATCGAAATATTGCATTTAACTCTCTTAAGCAAGATATCATGAGCCTTATATTCTCAAAAAGGAATTATTTTGTGCAATTATAATGTTAAAATATGTTTTTACTTAAATTGAAATGTGTTTCTATGAAGAATAATGTGTTGTTTCACAAAAATATTTATTCTCTTTCGCAGGCAATTTATATGAATTACAGAGTTTTAAAATCGCTAGAAATAGAAATAGCATGTAAAATTAGCATTCAATAAAAAAAAAAAATTCTGAAACGAGATCTGCTAAACGCTGAAACCGTCTTTGTTTAAAAAGTCAACTTTGAAATACCTTTTTCTCTAATTGTTGAATACTATTAAGAATTTTAATTTTTTTTTGTTACTATACTTGTCTGTAAAAATTAAGCAAGAAACGAAAATTAACCCTAATTTATTCTATTAATATGAAAATTATTCAGTTATTTGAATTTCTGTATAGTTTCTTTTTTTTATTTTATTTTTACAGAGACTAAATTGTTTCTCTTGATTTCTTTAATTATTCAAGGCAAGATACTTTTTTATAGTATCCTATTTTGTGAATTAAGAAGTAATAAAAATCCCATTACCAAAGAATAAATAATTAGGACTGAAAGAATAATGATACATGGATAATTATTTATTTAAATGTGTTACAAGAAATATCTAAAGGAATTAACAGAAAAGTATTAGATAGATCCCAATTATTTTCAATTTGGATATTATTCTAAGTTAATAAAGGTTTATTTTAGCAGCTAATTAATACCATATTCAATTGATGGGTAGAAAAATTTTAAACCTTCTTATTCCATTTTTAGGAAGAATCACTTAATCCTCCATCAGATGGTTTCTCAGAGTGCATGGGTTTGTTTTTCATTCGTACATGATTTAAATAATTTGACATAATTTAAATTTTGCAAGACATAATTTAAATTTCGAAACAAATTGCCAATAATTAAAAGCTTTGAAACGGAAATATGATCTAATAGATCGTCATGCCTTAATTCGCAACTTTATTTTCACTTTTTGAATTTTATTTTTTATTTTTATATTTCAAATTGAATACCATCGCAGTTGTATAGTATAGAATTTATATAACTTGTGAATGTGGGTTTTTCTAAAGTTAAGAATGTTTGTATAAAATCGAGATGAATAATAACAGTACAACAAATGGCAAGAAAAGAAAACACAATGCAAATTGATGGCAAAATAAAGTCATCAATTTGCAATGACATTGATTGCTGAAAGTATGAGTTTATTAATAAAATGTCATTTGATTTATTTTTGTTTTGAAAATTGGCTGATAATTGGTGGTGTAACCCACAATTATATTGACGATACAATTGCCTATAGAACCACTATTGAATTGTTAGTGTCCATCAGTGTGAAATTGAAGAGACCAATACCTAAGAAACCAGCCTTTTTCGCATGAGAACGCAGCGTGCCGAAAGACATGTGGCCACTGTCAAAGCTTCACAATAAGAATACTGAAGAGATTTGTAAAAGTATACTTAGAGTATTGCTATCTAAAATGAATCATTTGTGTAATCTGAATGCCTAATTCCATGTTACTGTTTCCAATCGTTTTTCTTTAATATTTGATACTTATAAATTAATTTATTTTAAAAATGTTTAAGACAATTGCTACTAATTTTTGATTATTTTAACAATCTATAATGAATCTAGCATTACAAAAATATCATAATTAAAGTTACTTCGATTCCTATCTATTTTTATCTACTTATATATTAAAATTTTGTAAGATTGCTACAATATAAGTAATTACAGAAAATTAAATGTATTGTAGATAATTGATAATAAATATTAAAAATCGGAACTTTCTGGATAAAAATACCAATTAAGGGAACTGACTGATAGCTGTGCTTAAAGATAAGTTAATTTCATATTATAAACTAATTTTCCTTTTTTTTATTGCATCTATATTATCTTATTACTATTGCATTTATTATTAGTTACTAATTTGTTTGAACATTTTTTCCAATATTTTATTTATTTAGTGTAATAATAAACTCGATTTTAACAAAATTAATGTGTTTCACTTTTATAAAATTCCAAAATTTTATCAAGGAATTTAGTAATGATAAGAAAAACACTTTCACTTTTTTAAAATTTTAATGATATAGGTACATTTGGATTAATGATCTATTTTTACTTAGTAATCACCTTAAGTTTACTTTAATAAAAGCTTTAACTAACATATAATTTAAGCCTGCAATCCAAAATTAGAATGGCTGGAATCTAATCTAGTTTTGGAAATTAATTATATGTAGATGATAGCCCACAGACCATAAAATGCTCTTAATACGTCAGTAAAGTGGAGTGTTTTGATCAGAATGACAGAATACATTTCGGTAATTTGTGCTTATTAACTTACTTGCTGTGTTTGATAACCAGTTGGTCTTCCAGGAATATTCCTTGCTAAAATTCTGGTCATTCCACTAGATATTTCTCTAACTTCTTCACACCTGCCATAAAGTTTGAAATTGAATCTGAAGCGTAAGTGATAAAACTTATAAAAAAGAAACTTATATCTTATAAAAAACTTTTTCCTTATAAAAAAGAAAAAAAAACTTCTACTGAAACCGAACATTATACACACACACACACACACACACACACACACACATACACACACACACACATATATATATATATATAGATATATATTGCTCATTTCTACCTTCCAATGTATGTATGTAGAAAGTATAAGACAAGCATAGCATATGATATTCATTCTAATGAGGTGACAAGGTAAAACGAATTATATTTTAAATTAAATAAATGACTTTAGTGTGAATTAATTCATCAAATTATTGTCATTCAAAGTGTTTACCTTACTTGATAAATCGTATTTCCTATTCTACAAAAGTTAGTTAAAAACAAAAAGCACGCTTCCTTTAATACAATGAAAGTTATTATTAAGCAACAGTAAACGGTAGAAGAAGCATCCGGAAAGAGTGGAAATCCTGTCTGTAAAAAAAATCACTCTAAAGTAAAACATAAACAGAGTGCATCATTTGAAACACCAAACCACCCTTTGGAATTAGCATATCCAACGGCAGCAAACGATCAATTCTCCGCTCTTACAAACCAATCAGAGAGCCTTTTGAGGGGGTTTTAAATTTCCGCCTTTCTTCCGCATTTTTCCTCGAGGAAGATTTATACCCCCAGCACTTAGCTAAATTACCGCTGGGGTTATTTTTCAAAATTTCAGTCACTAGATACTTTTATAAACGCCTTGTGTCGCTAAGCTAGCTGTTCGGTGCGCTAAATCATTTCTAATTTGCTGCCTCGAGCTGTATTTTTACCAATGATTTAGCGGTGAGGAACCAGTTAGAGCTGTGAAGAGGGAATCCAGAATCTTCACCGAATGTATCATTAAGTTTCATTAAGTCTCGGTCACTTTTTTTTAGGGGTGTAAGGGACTGAGAATGCGAAGCCCTCTTTAACATCTGGCAAGTGTTTAAATAAAAACGGTTACTTTATTTTGGCCGTTGTGTTAAGCGATTAGCATAAATGCATATGATGTATATACTTAATGAATTTTTAGTGAAATTGTAGGCGATGAAGAAAAATACAAGGTGGCTTTCATTTAAAAACTCAAATTTCATTAAGTAAACCTCATTTCAGATAAACAGTAAGCTGTTTTAGGCATATATTTCCTTCAATGGCTACTTGTGGATATTTTTTTCTAGAGTTTATTAAAATTATAATAAAAAAACCTTTCACTATTGAGTATTTAAGAAATTAACCACTTTCTAGATAATTGCGGATTCATTTGATTATTATAACTAAGTACAGAGTTAATAAAATTTTTCATATTTTTATTTTGTACTTTCACTCGGAAACAGTATTCTTTTTTTTTTCACTGGACATTTTTTTTATCAAAATAATTCAGAAAAAAACATTTCAAAGTAATAAAAATTTGAATAAAAAATATATTTTTACAGTGTATAACAATTAGTTAATACATAAAATATAATTTATTTCTATTAAAAGTGTATGATGCACCCTCTAGCTTTATGAGGACTCCAACTTGTATATAAAACAGATCACGATTTTATGTCATGAAGTGGCACGAGCGCCGCTGGCACAGAACGAAAATAAAATTCTTTGATGCGCGCGAAATAAAGTTTCCTATTTTGAGAATGGCAACATTTATGTAAATATTATTATTTAATGTGAAAATAAAGGAGTCAGATTAAAATGCTTGTTATTTTGACTTATGAAGCCACATCGTGAAGATATTTTAAGTAGAGAAATGACTGAATGAAAAGGAATTCAGATCTTAACAATCTGCGTCTTAACAATAGAATTCAGAGTCTTGACAATATGTATATACAATCAATCACTCCAACTCAAATAATTTCAATTTATATGTGAAATTGAGTGTTATATTTTTCTAATTTAAATTCTTTCATGAGTTTATCAAAGATCTCAGGTTTATTAAATCTCTGTTCCATATTTAAGCATCACACAATTTTTTCAGGAAACAAAATGTTGTGGAAAGATTTTATATCACACCAATAAAAATAGATAAGAATTTTAAGAATATATGTGATTAATTAAAAATGAGAAAGACTTGTAAAACATTTAATAAATATATTTGTATTAAGAAGTATGGGGCATTTTATATTTTTAATTTTTTTTTTCCTTTTATTTCAATGTCTCTGATTTTATATCTACAACAAAAATAAATGTATTTTACCGGCATTTCATAATTCATCTTTCAATAGAATACAAGAATAAATGAACTCTCCTTCAATCCTACTGTTACCTAAGATTAAAAGTCTTTTCCTGGAAAAATCTATAATCGAAGAATATTTTTAGCACTTTTGACATGGACTGTTTAAACAAATGGGCTTCCCCTCCCTGCCTTATAAAGCATGTGAGGTGAAATCTTATGCAAATGACTTTAATTCTCCCTAAAGAGACCTGAGAATGAATTAAACCCACCCTCCGATGAACAGGAAACGAACTTCGCCCCCGTTTTAACAAACAAAACCAACGAAAAGGAAGCTGGCAACAATGATGTCATCTAAGAAAAATACCAGCTCTTTCATTTACTTTACTCGAGAAAAGTGAAACCAGACTTTCGCAAAACCGGTTTTAGAAACCTGAACTCAGCAAAATCTAGCTTTTGTCTCTCTCCCTCGTCGGCGATCAGGTTTTCCCCGCGAAAATCACTCTCTGGAATTCAGCATAAACTTGCTTTTTATTTCTGGGCTCATTAAAGCTGGGTGAATTCTTACGGCGGGAAGCTTAGTAACCATGATAACTTATTGCACTGCATGAATGAAGTTTGTTTGATAGTAATCTGAACTCATGACAGAATGAATAGAACAAAAAAAAAAAAAGAATGCTTACTTTAGTAGAGAATGAGGGACAACGAACAGAAAGCCATTACGTAGCCTTCCGCTTAGAATCATTACTTTTTCACACGTTTGAAAGAACATGGATGACCTTTTGTTGTTGTTGTTATTTTACAATAAGAAGCATACATACAATCTTGCTTTAATACCTGCATGAAAAAAAAATGAATTATGAAAGAGAGTAATTCAATGTCTTTCTGTTTTATTTTGTCTAGATAAATAAGGAAAGCCCACATTTTTGAATAAATATTGTCATTTTGATACAACTCAAATTTGTCATTTTGATATGAAATATTTCAAATGTTTATGGATTCCATGAATGTGTAATGAGCGTTAGAAACAAAGTTATTTAGTTTTTCTAAATTATTTATTTTGTCATCTTTTTTTTTTTTTTTTTTGAATGCTCTAAAAATTTTAGAAAAATTCATTATTCACTTCTTGTTGTTTTGATAATATATGGAATATGCACTTAAGTATTGCAAATCACATTTTTACATACAATATTACGTAAAACATCTTTTTCAGATTTTTAGAAAGAAAATATTTGTTTTTCACAATTTTTCTCTGTATGTTTAATACCCACACTCATATTTTTGCATTCAGATTTTAGAATTATCTCATTTTCTTTTAACAATTTCTAAAAATCATTGCAATAATCATGCATAAAATTCTTAATTAAAAAAAGGCCCATAAGCAATTTATTTTTGAAAAAAAATTATTGCTATGAATTTACATAACACAGGAGAAAAGTTCAGTTAAAAATTATGGTGCTCATGGAATATTTTTAATTTAGATGGCGTCATAACATTTCTTTTTGGGAAAATGCTTAATAAACATTAAAAAGGTCCAAACTACAAACAAGAATTAAAAACAGCATTTAGTAATTTATTAATGATACATTCAATAGTATGTAATATGAAGAAATATTTATTAATATTTATTTCTTTTACTTATATTCTATACTTGTATACATTTATTGTACTTGAAATATTTTAAATTAAAATATACATTAAAAGTATTATATATATATATATATATATATATATATAACAATACTGAATATATTTTTCGTTTATTAGCAAATATATGACCAGCTATTACCAAGAATCTTTATTCGCTCATTTTATATAAATTTGTGTCCTTATTCTTGTTTGTACAAATAAAAAAAGTAAAATATGTACCTATTATTATTAGCGTTCAATATTCATACATTATGCCAACTGTAAACTGTTATTGTTCATAAATATATCAGGTGTGTTCTTGTCCCATTAAAACTTCTAATGAAGTTCATTTTCAAGATCTCAAGGATGAACGTCATGCTATTAATCGTTTTCGGTGTTGGATATTCCTGTGTGCGGGCAGAAATCTTGTTTTGATAGCGATGATTTGCTAATGAAAGGTCTGAATGGATGGTTATTCTGATTCCAAGAATTAATATTTTTTATGAACATTTTTTTTTTTAGATTTCTTTAGAAATAATCATTTTAGTTATGCTGAAAGATGAACTATCTCAAACTTTATATAACTGAATGAAAGTTTTGTGGTTCATCAAATCTTCATCCAGGAGAGGGAAGAAATAAATACGTGTAAAAGTTCACACGAGGTCAACTGTCGAGTGCGATAGAAGGTCATGCCTACCACAGGAACGTCACTTGACCCAATAGCACAATGGCAAATGGTAGGCTCATCAAGACAGCTACTTACCATTGTCCCATTGTGGTCATTTGATTTTCCAGAAATAGATGTGACTTAAATTTTTAAATAGCTAAATTTATAATGAAATATCCTTAATTTCATAAATGTGGTAAGTCAGTTAAGTAAGGAGGAGGCCGAATTGTACATCTTAATATTTATGTACAAAAAAAATCATATGAACTTACCAATATTTAGATTTTTAAAAGTGATCAAAGTTGGTCCAAAATTTCGAAGTTGTGATTTCCCTTCCCCATTCGTAGCAATTTATTCTTTCCTATTAATTTAATGCAAAATGTTCAAAGAAAATATATAATTATTACTACTTTAAATTTTAAAGCAGAATTTGTTTGGATTTTAGAGATATGTGCATCATTTTTATAAGGATGAATTTAGAATATCAGCAATAATAGCCAATGTTTTTTCTATAATATATCTCTGTAATAATTATTTTCAGTCTTCTTTACTCATAATTTTTTAATTATTTTAAGTGAAATAATTAATGATTTTTTATGATTCCCTAAATGATGAATTTGTAAAGTTGAAAGTTGATGCTGTCTTGGATATATGCTGCATTCTTAAAAAAAACTTGTTTAAGAAAAATACTGCCATGTCAAAAATATTTTCTTCAAACTTTCTATAGAAGTAAAAGCATAAAAGTGTTAAAACGAGGTTTTCTGTAGCTTATATCAAATTTTCCAAATTACATTCTGTTATATTCCTGAAGAAATGTTGAACCAATTCTGGATGATTAGCAGTTTCTTTGAAAACAATTATTGAATGCCAGGAAATATTTCACAATTCACTAAATTCTAACAATTTTAAAAATTAGTGAAGTAAATAAATATAATAATTTTAAAATAATTCATTTTCACTTCGATTTAATTAATGCCTTGTCCAATACAAATAATCAAATTATATTCACAAATAGAGAAGAATTTTTTTTTTTTTTTTTTTTTTTTTTTTTTTTTTGCCAATCCGAATTTTAGTTACTTATTCAAATATTGAAACAAGATTCAGAGAACTCACGACAAACAAAGTAAATGTTTAAACAAAAGAAAATTTATGACTTCGACTAGACTTATAACTTAAAGTAAACTATTTAAGAGATATTGAAGAATTTAAAAGGTAATAACTGCCAAATTTATTTCTCTTAAGTTTCAATTGATATTTTAAGGTTAGCAAATAAATTAATTTCGAACGATTACGCAACTTTAAATATGTGCAATAAATCGAAAATCAATCAATTCAAAAGATTAAATTCTCTGAATTTTCAGTTCTTTAAAAAATCAGCAGACATTTTTTTTTCAATACTACGAAAGAGCTTTTCTAAGACCTTCAAGGACTAAAATACCTTCAAAAACTGCACTTTTTTCTAGACTAACTCACTCTTCAACGATTAATGGCCCCCAAATTTTTCTTTTATCAACAACAACGGAATTTTATTTTCTTCCGTCTCGACCGTCAACCATCCAATCATAAACTCTTAAACATACGCAGCTTTTCTCACAAGTCTTATCAGTTCTTTTCCCACTAAAATGATGATTAGTCCTCCATCCAACTAATTACTTTTCAATTAACTTTAAACGCACATTTCACTAATTGATTTAGGGAGGAAGAGATAATGAAAAAAAGGCACATCCATAATATTTAATAACGCAATAACAACAGAGCTTTCCTGGCTATTGAAAATTTTTGAGGGAATATAGCGGCATCGCACAATGTTTGGCGATAACGGCGTTCATTCATCAAACTTGGCGAGGCGATATCACGCGACTTGGCAATCATCTCCGCAGTTTTATTAGGGTGGAATTTCTTCCCGCTCTTCTGGCTGGGAATACTCGTGAAAAGAGAAGCGAAGTAACACTTGCAATTTATTCTAGATAACGGCGTATGTTTCAACACGAAGTTCGTAAGTTGTTCCAAACAACAGACGAAAAAGAGCTGGCGAAGAAGTCTACTTTATAAAACATTGGCTCTTTGAAATATACCTTCGATCCGAAAATATATGAGTAACTGATAATTAGTTAAAGTCAATTTTAGTTAGTCAAAAAGGGAAACGAAATGACATTTATTATCAATTTTAGATTACGGCCCATGACTTATGTGATTAATTTCTATGAACAAACAAGAAGAAATAACAAAATTTCAATGATATTTACAATTTATTCTAGATAAAGGCATATGATTCAACGCAAAGTTTGTAAGCTGTTCCGAACAGCAGACGGGAAAAAAAGGGCGAAGAGTCTTTTATCATACATTGGCTCTTTGAACTATATCTCCGATCCGAAAATATATGTGACTGATAATTAATTAAAGCCAATTTTAGTTAGTCGAAAAGGGAAATAAAGTAACATTTGCTACCAATTTTATATTATGTTTACGAAGTTTGAGATTTGTTTCTAAGAACAGAAAGAAGAAATAAAGAAAATTTTAACTTTTCATTACACTGGGGTTTTAAACTATATTTTCAATCTAAAAATAATTATTAATTAATTATTTAATATTTATTAATCAATGCTAATTATTAAATAATCAATTAAAAATATTAGTTCTCCACAATTTTTGTAGGTGGACAACACGCTAATATAAAAAGTATATGAGAAGCCTGTATTATTTGGTATTTCGATTCCTAGCTTTCATACAACAAGGGCTACGAAATCTATAGAACAGAAAATAAAAATTGGCTTTATTTATTTTTGACATTCCATAATTCATATGTTAATTCGTAATGATATGTGTATTTATAGACTGCAATCAATTTTTACAAGCCAGAATATTTTTTTTTCTTCTTTTTCTTTTAAGCACAATAATGTATAAGAAAATAAATATAAATAATAATGTCAATTTACTGAAATGCACACACGAGTTGTGGTAATTCATATATTAATGGATTTTTTTAAATTTGATAATCTAATCTAAAGATATTAATTTTTAATGTATCTTTAAATTATTATTTAAATATTAAAAAATAAGAAAAATTGATAACTGATTGCGAAACTATTTTTAAAAATGCTTGTTAAAATCATAATTTGTCAGAGAATTATTTCTTTTTTTCCCCGACAGAAAAAATAATATACAAATAGAAATTTTACTTGGAATTTCAGATAATACTAAGTTTTTAAATCTTTTTTTTATTAATTTTTCAACAATTACAAATAAAGTATCTTTAATTGCTTTATACTTTCTACATAGCAGAATTATTTACTAATGCTATTTCCAAAACTAAATGGAAATTAACACAATATTTTTAATAGACTATTTTATTGCAATTAATATGTAAAGAAGTTAAGATAACAGTTAGAAAAATATTAAATTATACTAAAAAATAATTATGTTTTAATCAAATAATATAATTTTTCATAGATTTCGATTTAAATATTTGACTCTCTTTTTTTATAAACATAAACAATTTTGGAAAAACAACCAGAATTCTCCGGTGTGAATAAGAATTTTCTGTTTAGCACAAACAGCTATCGTTTTATAGACGCCTGAATTTTATAGCTTCTAAAACACCAATAAGCATGATATCTTCTCCGAAAACAATAAAAAGTGCCAATTTATAACTTTATATTATTGTTTTCGAAGAAATTTCCATCTCGAGTTTTTGAAACCGAATTTTAGAAGTTGTAAAACTCAGACGCTCTACTAGTTTTAGAGTGCAAACTTCCAGAGTTGCAATTGCTTCGTTCTAAAACGCTTTCCATTGCTCCGTTGAAAAAAAAAAATCTAAATTGTGTAACTAGATTCTACGAAACAAGGGATTCATTGTAATTTTTATACAGGAAAGAAAGAAGATATAGTAAAGCACCTGGCCGGATCGTTCCGCAAAATCGTAAGCAGTTTATTTTTATTGGAAACTTCGGATCCATAAAACATCGAATCCAACTTGTATTCACCAAAAGACTATAAACATCCAAAAATTCGGAAAAAATTAAGTTTGGAATAAAAAATTCTTAGAGGCACCTAATCAAATTTTGATATTTAGTGAATACACTGTTAGCGGTTTTATTTCATTCAAGGAAGATTATCTATTGTAAAAGCTCTTAAATTCCCTAATTAAATTTAAAAATAAATAAAATGTTTGTAAAATTATATATATATATATATATATTATGGTTAAATTGCATTTATTTTAGATCTTCTGATAATTCTTTACAGGCATTTCAAAAACCAACATAAAACATTTTCAATAACTTAAATCATCTGTTATGTACATAATAAAGCTATGCATGTAACTGCCAAGCTATTATCTCACAAACCTTTCATAGATTTTTAAAATTTCATAAACCTCACTTTCAATCTCGTGACGTTTCGATGTTCATTTTCATCTGTCTGCAATTCTAATATGTCTTCTGTTCTCGGAAATCCTTTGGTATTCTTTTCTTGTCAATTCATGAACGTATGCACAAACATGAATGCATGGAAAAAAACATGTGTTTATCGTCCGTTTCGCTGATTTATTTCTTTGACGCCGTAAAAGTATGTGAAACATCAGTCAATCAGTTTTTAAGTTGCAGGCATTAAGACGTTGATAAATAAAGACTCAACCGCAGTATTATCTTTCATTTATCTCTTACTTACTAATCAAAAGATTACTATGAAAAGATTTCTTTTTATAAACATCATAATAAATTAATTTGTTCTAACTGAAGATAAATAGTTATTTATAATAAAGTTTATCAGTCCTATTCAGCTTATGTGTAGTCATATTTATGTAAAAGTTAATTAGTAAAAATTCGTTTTATTTAGGTTAATGTACAAGTTTATAAATAAATTAAAATCTATTATAATTTATTAGCTCTTGAAATTTAATTACTGCTATTAAAAAAATTTTATTGATTTTTTTTACTTGCATCATGTCTTATTATCATGAGTTATATTTCATTTCTCTTTGTGAAAACAGAAGACATTCTTTCTAAAATTAAAGTAACATTCATTCATAACGTTCTGCAAAGGCAAATATATTCGTATCCAACTGATTATGCAAAGGAAGGGAAATATCAAATTTTAGCAACATAGAATTTAAAATATCTAAAAAAAAGAAACTTATGTTCTAGAAAGTCCTCAGAAATACCAAAACAAATGGTAACCTGAAGATCAATATCTTGTGGATCTGAAGATTAACATCTAGAAGCTACAATACAAATCAACTAAGTACTTATTTCTACAATATACTTGACTCATTTCACAACTTGTTTTGCGAATGTCATTTCGAAAATAACCTAGCCCGATTTAATTTAGACTATATTCGCTATCTACTACTATTTATAATTCAATATTTCATTACAGTTTAAAATTTCTTTGCCATATAAATATATTCAAACTGATAATTTTGAAATTGTCGAAACTACTTTTTGCAATTTATATTCGATAAAGCTTGTTAATTGTAAATTTTGGGCTGCAAAAGTTAAGTTTTTATCGCAATTAACATAAAATATTTCACAGTAACATGCAACTAAATAAAATATTGAAGTAATACTTTCCCAAATTTGTTACAAGTTCAAAACTGAAAAAATTAATGAAGTCGAAATTATTACAGTATACTCTTTAAATCGGTTAAACGATACTTGCACATATGTTTACTCTTATTTTTAAAATTAAAATTATCATTAGAAACAGATTAATGTTTATTAATTCAAGTACTATTAATACAGAATTTGAATAATGAAGTAAATACATCGAATAATAGCGTTGGTAGCGTTCCTTCTATTTTATGATCACTGTTTAGAAAACACTGTAATGTTAACATCTTATTTGTAAAGCTTTTAGTAATAATTGATGTAGTAGAATTACTGCTTTCTGAACAAAATTCCAGGTATTTAAAATATTGTCTGTTTTACTGATTTAACAAATTTGAATATTTCATTTGCATCATTAGTTACATAAAAGTATTAAATAAGCAGGTGCCGTTTCAAGTTTTACTTTTCTCAGAAAATCGTTTCTAATAATACTTATCTAACAA
Source organism: Argiope aurantia (assembly GCA_026543865.1). Lineage (NCBI taxonomy): Eukaryota > Metazoa > Arthropoda > Arachnida > Araneae > Araneidae > Argiope > Argiope aurantia. The sequence continues at coordinate 67,524 of JAPMOR010002428.1, forward strand.
TTGTATTTTTGATTAAAGCCAATGTGAAAAAACAATTATGAAAAGTAAATAACTTTTTACAATTCTCACACTTTGAAAAACAACAGTTTTTTCATTGCAGTTATTTTTAATATCTTTATGTTTCGAGAGTAATTCTGAATTCTTTTCACTCATAATTAAAAATACAGAAGATTCATCTATAATATAAAGCATTAATCAATTGCACTTGTCACTTCATATAATAGTTCACCACCTGTCTGTAACGCCTTGTTGAGATAAAAATGTTCCTATTATTTTGGTCTGCGTCATTATCAGATAAGAAAAATCAATTTCTGTTTTGGAATCTAGCAACTGAATTCTTTTTAACCTTTTAATTCACCTATCTTGCCGGATCACACTTTGTTTCAATCCGATCTTAGTGTATAGTTTTATTTTGTGTGATATACAGCTATTAATATTACTCAAAACAAAATAGTATTTTCTCAAAATACTATTATATTCTCTAGCTAAAATAATACTATTATATTCTCTAATAGCTAAAATTATACTACTATATTTTCTAATAGTTAAAATAGTATAATTATATTCTGTAGCTAAAATATCCTTTTGAGCACTATTATAGCTTGAGAAGACCCCATTACAAGGAAACAAAGCTTCTAATGTTGTTATACGTTTTTTTTTTTAAGCAAACTGAAAAAACAACTTTTTTTATTTCTTATGACCTTTACCAATGTGCATGAGGTTTCTATTGCAAAATTCGCAAATTAATCTGGGTAATCAGATCCGATATCCAACGGAAACATTTTCCAATACAAATGAGTGAGTAAAACAAAACAAAAAAAAATGAGATTAACCGAATTCAAGCTTTGAATATGAACTACCAGGTAAAATGCTCAAAAGTCTGAAAAAAAATATTTTTCCAAAATCAGGCAAAACTCCATAGGGTGCTATCCTTTTGAAAACAATGGATTTAAAAATCCTCCATAATCTCATAACAAAAACTGTTATGATGAATTTACTGCATTTGTTAAAATATGAAAAACTGATATGGAAAATGCAATTAATGATTGATTTTCAATGCTTGCTATGACTATTGTATGTTTAAAAATTATATAAAGGAATTATATAATTGTACACAAAGCTTACATACTTGGATTTCTGCTGAACCATATAAACATGGAAAATGAACAAGGAAAATATTGAAACCATTTAAAATTTGTAAGAATTACTTATACTGACAAATCATGATATTATCAAATGTAATAGGATGGTATTGATAAATTAATCATTAATAATAATTCATATAATATCCTCCTTTATGATAATGTTTGACACATCTTGAATAATAATCAATAATGAATGCATATTTTAAAAACTGTTCAAATCCTTGTCCATCTATCTGCTAATTATGCTTAACAAGAATAAGATATTCAAAGCTTTCGAGCCAATTAAATTACACTAGGTATTTGTGTCTATGAGTCGATTAACAACTAACTACAGGATGCGAGAACGATTACTTGAAAATCAACTACTTGCTACACATGCAGAACAAACACGCTAGAATGGGATTTAGCAGAATATCCAGCTATAACCCACACATTTAATGGTTAAATCAGTCCTGCATGCAGTTAAGCTGCTGCCTGTTGGACGCGATAACTTACAATACCGTCGGGATCCAGCTGAGCTAATTGAACACGTTCTTGAAATTAAGAATGTAACAGCAAATGACATGGCACTGGCTTAGGAGATAACAGCAGGAATCGGAGTAAGAGATTCCTTCTGTGTATATTTGTGCTCCTAAAAATCGTCAGTTGAGCTGACATCAAGGCTATTTACTAGAATACTCTGAACTGATGAAAAATCCCGATCATTGAGCCTAAAAGGCACCCTTACATTAACTCATACGTTTAGAAAAGTGAATGTAAATCAAATGTGGAAATGTAAATCAAATAAATTTTTGAAATGCTATGAATTTTACATTTCACTCTGTGAAAGTCGAATAGTATATGGTACATCTTCTATCATAAATAAGTATTTTATCATATAAACTCATATTTCTGAGAATGTGAAAAGGCATTGTATAATGTACCAGTTAGTTATAAGTTCATTAATTCCAGCGAATGAAACAATTATGCTGTAATTTACATTCAAATTTTTACCCAATGCAGTGAAATGGAAATTCTTCATTCTTTTATACATAGAATAGTGAAAACAAAATTGATATCCCATTTTTTTGTATGTACTCAAGATGAACAAAACTTAAATTTTCTGAATTTCTTTATTTCATAAAATATTTCATATAAATTTTTTGCATTAAAAAATATATATTGATTTTCTTTATTTCATAAAATATTTAATGTAATTTTTTTGCATTTAAAAATATATATTGATTTCTAGATATATAGGGCTTCTATTCTAATCATGTCCCGAAAACATATTTCTTATTAAACTGTTAGATATAACCATGTGCTCCTATCTGGAAAAAGGCTTTAAATGGCATGAAGAATTCTGTTTTATGATTTGTATGTCAGTCAATAAATTGGTCAAAACACTTTCAATTAATTTTCTCAACTTTTATACAATCCATTAGTCATTTTATTTAATAAAATGTCAGAAATATTTAGTAAAATGTTCTTGAAATGGAAACATTAAAAATAAACGCTTTTGTGATTAAAACAGCTCAATTATGTACCTTTTAGACATAAATATGAATATAACCATTTTAGACGATTTCAGAATATTTCTATGGCTGCCTCAAAGAAAATATACCAATCATCAAATGGGTTTTGCAACATATATCTGTGTTTAATTAAAACACTGCAATTCGATATTTCATAACTAGACTAATTTCAGTCATACAAGAGTAAAACTTTTCTAAATACTAAAATTTTAAAATACTTTTTTAAATATGATTAAAATATAGGAAAATTTATTTTAAAAATTAAAATTCGTAACTTTTTCGAAAGTACATTAATTTACTAAAACAATATAGAATAATTCTTCATGTCATTTAAAAGTGCTTTCCTAAATGGAAGTATATGAATGATTTCGAACGGTTTAAATTACATTAATTTATTAAGCCATATTTAGAGTGGGCATCCTGTTTACTTAAAATTAAATTTTAAGAGCAAATTTCCAAATCACCATTAATGATGTCTATAAGATTTGTTAGCAGTTTTTTTTTCTTTAATTATAAAGTAGTTTTTTTTTCCTCCTGAATTAACAAATTAAAAGAAAATTTTGTCTATATAGCATAACATCTTATTGTTAGATTTCACCAATCGCATTTAGCATCAGCTTCTGTTTAAAACAGTTTAGCAGGCAAAAAGGAGGAAAGCAGACTTGTCAATAGTTTGAGGAGTTGTTCAATAGTTGTGAAAAAAAGATATTTTCTAATGTTTGTGTAATTTTAACAAAGAATTGTGATAAAATCTTTACTTCGAAAACCGATTCTTTATCGTTTGTGAGACTTCCTCGATTACTGACTCTTATGAAAGTAAAAGGTTTCCGTCCTTGTTTAACTTTGAAACAGGACCCTTATCTAACAATCAACGCTTAAATTTGACGCAATCAAATCAATTCTCAAAAATTGTATAAAAGAATATTTAAATAAACAATCTATTTAATAAAAGTGATTTTTTAGTGCACCCTAACCTTTTTTTTTATGGTATACTAAAACGTTTATTCTTTCATTTAAAGTGTTTTTAAATTTCGAATACTATTTTTATTTCTTTTGCATTATAATAATTATTAAGCATTTTTAAATAAATTCTTTATTCACTTCACACCTTACAACAATATTCTTATGGAAACCAAAATTCTAGCATATCAGGAAGCTAGAGAAAAACAATAAATTTAATTATTTATTATATAATTAAATAAATAATAATTTTCATTAATTTAATTAAATAATTAAAATAATAATTGATTTTAAACGGTATTTTCGTATATAAATATATAACAATGTTATTGCACCCTTTTTTTCCTTTATTTGCAAAAAATAATGGTTCTTGTATATTTTATGAATTAAACATGGTATTAGTTATGCCAACATGGTATTGGTTATGCTTGTATTGGTTATGCCACAAAAATATGCTTGCATAAGCATATTATCATTATTACACGAAAAATAGTGGCAACTGTTTTTATAAATGTTTCTCATAAAGCCATGAAAGAATTTATCACATAGTCAAAATTTTAATAGATTTGTATGTCAGATATTTATCTTGACTAAGGTAAAGAAAAATGTCTGAAGACAAGTTAATATTTTAAAAAATAGTTTTTGTTTGCTTTAGTTTTTATGCTAGTAGATATTATTCTTAGTTTTTTTAGCTCATATGTTATACTTAATTAAGAAGATGTTCATATAACAGTATTTATCACATATTACCTATTATTATTTTTTGAATACTTAAAAGTTTGATTTTTCATGTAGGGAATCAAACTTTTGAATTATTGAGAATTAAGGAAGCGCTTTATATTGAAAATACGGAGCGAAGCATGGTGAATAATTTATTTAAAAATTCTTTATAAAGAAAATTCATGATGATAATTTTTTAAATTTGAATTTGTTTTACTTATTATCACAGTAATATCTCATATTCGATTTTAACATATCAAGAATTGTGGCAATCATAACATAAAAGATAAATTTTAATAATCTTCTTATTCAACAATTAAAAGTTCAGTTGAAAGAACTTAAGTACTAACTTTTTAAAACAAAAAAAAAGTTTTTTCTATAACAGGAGAATTTCTTCTGCTACATTAATAATAGACCTGGTATTTTTTTTTACTTTTCTTTATTGATAAATAAAAAATTAGAAATATTTATAAAGGAAAAGAAATATAATGATTGATCAAGCTAGGAATTCTATTTCAAAATGTAGGGATTCTTCATCACTAAATAAATATTTTGGAAATATTCATTAAAGATTATTTCATTCACACATTACTTATCTAACTAATGGAGCTATGGATTAATTTTATACCAATAAACATTTCATAATATGCTTAAAGGTTTAAATATTTTTTAAACATTTATTATAAACATAAAAGTCACAGTGAGAATAATTTTATATATATATCATTTAGCAGTCGTCATTTTTGTAAGTGCATGCTTTACAAAGAACACTATAAAAAGTACTCTGCAGTTGAATATGTAAAAGTAAGGCGTTATTTTGTGCATGTATGTGAATTCATGCTCTGATCGGTTAGATTCAATTTCCACTGAGTATCAATTTGTGCTGCATCGACCTTGTTCTCTCCTTTTTTACAATCTGTGATCCAAGCCAGACTGGTGACGAGTACAGAGAAGTTCCATTTGGCAGGGAAGAGATAGCTTCTTCATTATTTATTCATGAGTTGTCCGATGGAGCAGAAAAAACTCGCGCAGAAGCGGACATGATGAGAAACAGGACCCGCCGGACACAAGATATAAACGTCGCTGGTAGAGACGACCCTGACAGGCCGACTGTTCCCACAGATAAACTGAAGAATATATAAAAATGTGCCCAGAAAATTCTGATTTATTCCCAAACATAATTCAAAAACTAATCAAAAGTTAAATATAGTAAATTCATAAATGAAATGAATGAGCAAATTGTTGCATCAAAACATATAAAAATGCTTACCGTTTTCATATCAGAAGATTCGTTTTGGACTAGCCAGTTATCTCGAGCTTTCAAGGTAAAACAACTGAATCATTCGTTCCATGATTTAATATGCAATAATTTATATGTTCTCTGAGGGAATTATATGAATTATTTAGAAAGATCCGTCTCCTTAATTTTATAGCCTTATTATCTAATTCGAAGATTGTCAGTTATTCAGATTAAACATCAACACATTTCTAATTTCTACAAGCTGATATAGATTCCTTGTTACGGATTTAAAGAGCATTCGTAAAAACAAGCAGAATCGAACTGAACCCACATACACATATTGAATATTTCAAAAGTTACATAATTTAAACAAATAAATGAATACTTAGTTATATAAAGTTAATAAGTTAATTATTCTGAATTAGATTTAAGGTGTATGTACACACTTGAAACTTTGAAAATCGTTCAAAATATCGATTTTTTTATTGCTTAATAATGTTCTCTGATCCTTTAGCTTTGAAACGATACAAAGATGTCGTCAATATTCGAAATATTTCTCGGGTTATAATTCTTTTTCTTGAGGTGCTTTCATTAAAATCTCTAGTTACGGTGTTTTTAAAACTCATTTTCTGAAGAATGATATTTTTCCACTATGTTGCTTCATTCAAACAATCATAACTCTACAAGAAATTAACCAAACACTGTTACTTACATATCAAAATAATCTGTATGAAATAGTGGATGGTTTGTGCCTCAATCAAAGTTATATTTATCGAAATAAATTTTTAATAGCTGTTTAAAAGTTAAAATTGCAGAAAAAATCTTGCTTTTTCTATTAATTTTTGATGTAAAAATTGTTAAAAAAACTTATACATTTTTATAACTTATTTGAGGCAGACAACATGAAGACTAATATTAGGCATAATTTAAAACTAGAATTGTGTGTCTGTACCAATTAGAATTTAAGATATCATGTTTCAAAAATAGGCTAATTAGCTCATAAAATATTATTTAATTAATTAATAATTAGTGTGATATGGTTTTTTCTCACTGAAATGAGTTTAAACATATAATAATAACCTACTGTGAAAAAGCTGGATTTTTAAAGTTAAAATTTAAAAAAAAATTTTGAAGTGTTTACGTATACCTTAACTATACTAAAATAACAAAACTAAACATAAATAATTGTCAATCCCTTTACTATCAAAATTTTTAACACTCTCAAATAAACCTATTTTTTTTTCTAAAAAAAGAAGTAAATTGTTATGATATGCTCCCAGATAACAACAAGTTGAAATTCAAATTTGTAGTAATAAAAATGATCACAATAGCTCGCAAGATTCTATGGAAAACAAACGGCCTTTCGATTTCCGGAAATCGCTGGATAAGGAGTTGGTGTGTTAAATTAAATACTTTTTTAAAGGAACTAATTATCGAGTATCTTCCATGAGTTCGGAATAGTTCATTGCCTCAATTATTCAATATATAATGCAATTCAAGTGTATTTAAGTTTTTTTAATTATCTGAATTATATAAAATATATGACATGCATATATTGTTTGAATGGAGTTCAATGAAATTTATAGAAATTGAAATAATTTTTTTCAATCCTAAATAACAGAATTTTTCCACATCAGGATCGATAACTTCGTAATAATCAGAAATTTCTTTAACAGCCTAAAAATATTTATATAATGAATCTACATTATAAAAAAATTTCAAAATTATTATATTTTTACTCATTTTAACCATTTTAAGATAGCATATTAGTCAGATTATACGACTATCAGAAATAGCCTATAATTCTTTCTGTCTTTCAAAGAAATTTGACTATTGGTTGCATTAAATTTTGACAATTAAAAATCCTTACACATAACAGCATTTTGAAAGAAAGATATAGTTTAAGGATCCGCTAAACTCCACTAAGCATATACATATTATGTGATCCATACTAATCCAAGTTTTAGCATTAGTTCAAGTACCATGGTAAAATAAATAAATTTTAAAAAATGCCGGTTTCGGTCTCGGTTTCAGTTTCACGGTTCCAGTCTATAGCTTCCTCTGGCAGATACAGTGCGAGTAAAATGGGGGGAAAATCATTTAGTATCGAGAAAATCATTTTGTTTTGAATGAAAATGTATTTATTGTCTTTTAGAAATTCTCTTTATAATGAGAGCTATTATAAATCTCACTATAATAAAATGCTATTTGCTGATTAGCTCATGAGGATTTCTCTTCCTTAAGTTGGGTACTACAGCCTTCACAGCACCAAAATTAGAGATATTCAAGGCTTTCTTTTTCGTTTTCAAAAAACAACAACAAAAAAACACGAATTTTTTTAAAAGAAAATCTATTTCTATCTAAATTCTACATACCAGAATCTGTTGATGGAAATAAATCTTCTTAGAATGTACAAACAATAAATTCGATTTATATTTACTTTTAAAATAAAATTTAAAATAAATTCGTTAAAACAACACTCAAAAGATACAGAAATATAGATTTCATCGTAAAATTAGTTAGAAAAGACTTCTATTTATATATATTTATTTAAAAGATTAAAAAAATAGTATTTTCTCTTTTTTTTGTAACATTCTTATCGATTTATAATTAATGGGAGTTGTCACACCGAAATTTTTACCTCGTATACTTTTTTAATAACAGTGCTATCCCCTTCCCCACTCCCACATAAAATTGTAGATTGAACCAAGACCACGAATGCTCAGATCAGAGAGACACATAGACAATTTACATTCAGGAAACAACATTTTTCTTCCTTTTTAATTTCACTCCATCGTAAATTCCATTTCTTTTTATATATACATAAAAATTACGGACTACGAATTTAATGAGGTTGCTTTATGCATTTTTATATAGTTATTTATGCCATAAAAAATACTAGTTGCTATTTTCAGTTCAAGTGAGACAGGCAAACACATGAGAGTTGCGAGTAACGCAATTTAGTTTAAAACAACCTGGTACTTGTGTTTTATTAACTGCATTCCGTTAGCGAATATTTACAAGAAAGATCATATTAGCAATCTTAGTAGAGTAATCGATAGAAAGTGGCTAATATGCAAGTATCAAAAATTAAATATAAATTTTAGATATCTTTTTTCGACTAAAATTAAGCACAGAATTACAAGTGTAGTACAAAATCACATAAAAAATTTCATTCGTTTAAGTCTGTGCATCTCTGAGATATCGCGTTTACGTGCATGTGTAAATACAGACCGAAGGCACTCAACCCTTTAACCAATTTGTTCACTATTTGACTTGCAAAACTACATTTTAGATGCTAAACCAGTGTACTAAATTTTATATCTTTTGCACTCAAACAGCCAGGAAGAGAGACTTCCTAAAAAAAATCGTTCAAATTTTGACAGAAATAAGCAAATTTGGTTTTAAAACAATAGACCAAGTTTCATCAATCTAGTTCAAAGCATTATCTAGCCATTATCCTGATAGATAGGTAGAAGGACATATCAACAAAAATGTGTTTTTCGAATTTAGAAAAGGTGGACAAATCTAGATTTCGAATTTTTTTCATTAACTGCAGTAATTCATTGAACTTTTTTATTAATTGCTCTTTGTATACTTTATATTCGAATCAGTAAAAAGTGGACGTGACTGTTTGCTGTAATATTCTTTTAATGATAATAGTATGTAGAAATTATGTTGTTATATTTTGATGATAGCGATAAAAACATTATTTGAAAATGCCATTCTGCATATTTCCGTTTTTAGTTTTTCGAACTCATGGCAGCAAAAATCATGAATTCTTATAACATGAATTTTTTAGCATCAAATGTTTTATATAGCACAAGATAACTACATAAAAACTCATAATAAAAAAGCATTAAATTCATACTTCTTAATTTTTATATGAATATAAAATGGAACTTACGCGGAATTGCTTATATTCGAGTAAAATGAATAGAGAAAAAGATACTGCTTCTTGAATGCTAATGTTTCATTTTCATGTAAAGCGACGAATTACTTTTCAAAAAATAATGAATATTCGTTGTTTCAAGAAAACGAAAATTTCATCATATGCAAATTTTCATATGGCGCGACATTTTATTTCTTAAAAACAATGAGACTTTTTGTGTCATTTACCCCATTAACTGCCTTTTTTAAATTGTGTTATTGCAAATTATATATATGTATAAAAATTTGTGTAGTAATTTAATTATATTCAAGTCATGTTTTTTTAAATATTTGTAAAAGGGTATTGCATTATATTTTGTATTGCATTATTTATTTATATATTATCTGTATTTTTTTGTAAAAGTGTATCATTATAAAATAATCAATAACAAGCAAAAATTTTGAGTAAGTAGTTAACCGTTACTATAACATCTAAATTACATATTTATGTCGGCATTTCTTTACAATATAAACACCAAAATCAAAACAAAAAAAATAATGCTTTAAATATGACAATTTTGTTCCATTCATCTTACAGACGAATTTCAAATTTGCTTGCTTACTGAAAAGAATCGAAGCGCAGAATACTAACTTTCTCCTACTCACTATATTGACTGATCTATATATAATATTTCTATATATAATTGGCATACCAAATATATTTTTGGCACAGAGTGGTTTACATAAAATTCCCAAATTCTCTAATAGAGATAGTGGGAGCTAACGGATTAAATTCTTTAACGGATTAACCAATAATTCTTTCAAAAGAAAACAATTCTCTTATAACTGGAGGGTTCTCTTATATATAATAGGTTATATATAATAGGAGGGATAAAACTATTGAGTTAACGATGATTATTTTGACTTTTACAAAATACTATATTAAGGAAAAATTAAAAAGCTCCTATTTGATTAACCGCATTAGGACCTCTAATAGTTCTCTATTGGTTTCTGAACTGCTGCTCGACTACTGTTTTTTATTTTTTTTTTAAATTTTCAAAAACAGACAGTAGTCATGTATATTTCGTTACCAAGCTCAAGGCTGAAATGCAGCTGTTTCGACATAGCTCCCATATTTATCAGTCTAGAACTGTTTAAAATGCTGCACTTATATAAAACGCAATATATACTCCCTGAAAGGCTCAGTGGTAACGGTATCAGTCTCTATAAATCAAACAGATGCCAATGTCTAATGGCAGACGTAAACAATCTTTTTTTATTTTTATTTTTTTATTTTTTTACAAAACACGCGGGTGATGATGTAAAATAGAAAACTAGACAACTCAAATATAAAAAATACAGACTCCATCAAAACATCTTTGACTCCATTAAACTTTGCATTGCAATATTTATTCTAGTAGCATAATTTGCATTTTTAGTCGATATTTTTGACATTGGGAGAAAACTGTGCACCAGATCAGCATTCAACTGTTACGTACAAAACGTGAGTTTTCTCAACAACATCATTCGTCGACAATTTTGAACATCAACATTTATTTTATTGTGAAATTAAATAGCTGTTTTTTTAAAAAAAAGATTAAGTTATTAAAGGTAACACATAACAATTATTTGCTCTTTTGTTGAATGATTTCAATATCAAATTTCAAAATCGTGCCAGTGCATAGTTTAGAAAGTCATAATGGTCATTTCAGAATATATGCAATTGTCACATTTTCAGAAGGTTCAATACGTATAGCTTTCATTAAGAAGCAATAGACATAGATTAGCATTTGTGCACAAAAGAAATATTTTCATAATGTTTTGAAACGTCATGTCGTGGCAATAGAAATAGGTAGATTTGTATTTTTTGTCGAAATTTTCTAATTTATTTCAACTTAATTACTACTTAATAATGTATTTTCTAATTCTTAATTTCTTTATTTCTTCTAATTTTCAACGTAATTTCTAATTTAAAATTTTATGACATTTCAAAATTCAATTTTTTTGATAATTTACTTAAATTTCTTCAGCATGAGGTAATAATATTGGAGTTAAAACTCTAGCTTGTATAAGTGCATATCTTTAATTAATTTCCTTATAATCAATGTATCTTTAATTAATTTCTTTACAATTAGCATTGTTTAATTATTTTTAATATCGACTATGCCTGATTCATACGATTAGTTATCTCTACATAAATGCAGTCTAATTTAACTAAAATATTATTGCTCGTAAACGACTGTGATTCGTATTTTCCTTTAAGCATTCAATTACTAACAATTACTCAGCTACAGATTCGTTTCTGTAAGACAGAAATTTCCTGATCTTACATAATTTCCGAAACTCCGCCTCCACATTCATCACCCAAGGTTATTATTGAGTGCGAACAACACAGCACAACCGTATCACTTCTAGCACAGTTCGTGAGATTTTAGGACTTACAGATGCCTCTCATTGTAATGAATGGAAGAACATTCTCCGATGCCTGAGACAAATTTTAATGCTTAACCCCTGCGCAACCCTTTTCGATGCTTTGTCGTAATTTGGACGACATCATATTTCTTTCACGCTTTATGAGACGTTTGGAGGCATTATAAATCAAGCTAATATTGTTTGACATCGCATCAGCGTATGAGTAATGAGAGAAGTTATGCATCGATGTGGACGGGCCTCATTGTTTAAAATTAGATATTTAGTTGCCCATCATGAAAGAGATTCCGCCTGAGTGCCTCATCTCGTTATGGGGGAGACTGAATTGAAAAGATGCGCGCGGCTATCTCGTTAAGATGGTTGTATTTCTTATTAAGTGCTACGGCAGAAAATGAACTAACTGCCTCGGGTTTTAACTCCTCCTTGATATGTGTCATTAATTGTTGTATAAAGACTGGTTTATTCCTGCCGAAATTATGCTTGATAATATCACAGAAGAATGGGAAGTACGTGATTGGCATGTCAAGATGGAATGATTCATAATGATGTGATAGAAACTAATTTGATTAAAAAATAACTTAAAACAGTAGGTTTTATTTTAAAATCCTTTAGAAAAACTATGAATTAAAATTATTAAATATTTTAGCTGCGATTAACTGTTCTGTTGGTGAAGAATTATTT
>JAPMOR010002428.1:80093-154652 GCA_026543865.1 Argiope aurantia
ATTTTAAATATTACAATAAATTGAAATCATCTTTATATAGTGAAGATATGATGGGAACTGATCTTATTAAAAACGACTAAATATAGGCGATTTAATTTTAAAATGTTTTTAGAAAAAATATGGTGTAAAATTCTTGAATATTTCATTTGCAATTAATTATTTTGTTGGTGAAAAATTATTTTAAATTTTGATATAAAATTAAATTAATACAGTGATAATTAACTTTAAGAAAATTACAAAAGGAATTTATTATTCTAAGATGTATGTTTTCGATTATTTAAATTTAATAAAAGAATTAAATCCTTCTTATTTTCTAAAATAAATTCCAAGACACAAAAGATAATTTTCAAATTAATGAGAAAAAAAAGTCTATCGCTTAAATTAAAAATATTTCTACACTCCATGACTCAGATTCATACATTCTAGCTAATTGCACTTTATCTAGTTGCAATTCTATTTCATTGCACAACCATTTCTTTATTGTCTTATTGCTTATAGTATAGAAGAGATAATTTTATTAGATTGAAGCAGTGAACCACAATTATGCGCTTTATTAAATCAGCGTCAACGAACACTTTAAAAATTTTGATCTAAGAGAAAATATCAGATAAAATTTTCCTAGAAAGTTTCAAATACTTTTTTATTTAATATTCTGAATTTTTGAATAGTGTAATACATGTTTTAATAGCATTACATACTTAAATTCTAAATATTGCTAGAATCTTCTATGAAAATTTGATAATTTTAAATCTTAATGTATATTCTTTATGCAAATATGGTAGAATAATTTCCGACTATGTTCTGCTATTATGAAACTATCAGATGAGTAATCTGTTCATTTAAAAATATTGTAAATTTCTTTTAATACTTCACAATGCGAAAATAAATTGAAAATTTTAAATTATTTATTAATTGAACATTACTTCAACTAGAAGGTTTCTGCTTTATACATCATTTTTTTTCTTTCATTATTTTTCTTTCAATTTCTAATTTTTTTACTTTTAATTGATATAATTTTTGTTTCCTAGCCAATTTTCAATATATTTCAGGCATATATATATATATATATATATATATAAGTATTTTGTAATAGTTTCCAGAAAAATAATTATCCTAAAAATTCAATTATATTTAACCGAGAAAAACATTTTTTTATACAGCTTTCACATAGGATAGACAAAATTCGAATTTTCTTCCAGGGCGAATTTGTTTTTTCGCCTCTCTCGGGATTGGACAGAGTAGCGGCACCTAGGGACATGAGTAGTAATCAACTCCTTTATAACTCAATAATTTTAATTCCTACAGTAAGAGAAGCCACATGTTAATATTATTTTCATAGTAAAGCTATCATTGGGATTTTAATTGAGTTTGGAGATATTTCCAAGATATGAAATAATTACAATATAAAAATTCAAACCTTATCATAGAAAAGAAAGAGTAGTAGATCACATGTAAATATAATTTCAGCTTAAATTAAATCTGGAAAATAATTTTTCAGTTCAGGCAATGAGATATATGGTATTTTAAAATATTCTAGAATTATATATTAGTTGAGTATTACTTTCGTCGGAAATATATTTTTTGAAAGAGAAAAAATTCTATGATTGAAAAGAATACTACTAGTTAAATTAACTTAACGCAAGGACACATGGTGTTTTTTTTATTTACAATTTATTTTTTAGATTCTAGTGCTAGACAATTTTTTTGTATGTGTTTCATATCATAAAATTTTATAGCAATGAGTTTTTAATTTAATTATTTTTACTCTCTGTTATGAAATGTAAGACAAAATTCAAAATTTTTTGGAAATGAAAAATTTGAACTACTAGTATTATACCCCATTCTTATTTAATCGTATTCATTACGAATTGCTTCATATATATATATATATATATATATATATATATAAATTTATATATATTTATTTTATATATATTATATATATATATGAAGAAATTCGTAATATATATATATATATATTCAACTTTCACAATGCAATCTTACGAAATATATATCAAACTTTAGCAACAGAAACTATTTTCAAAATTTTCATGGAAAGAAATAAAAAACTTTTTGATGAGCAAAGTATAGACTGAAAACAGCTAAAATTTGTGTCTCCCGAGAGAATCCCCTGTTTATTTTGAAAGATCTATCTTCAAAGGACTAAATCATTGACAGTCATTTAATTTTTATCTATTATTCTAAAAAAATCCAAAGTCAAGTGAAATACAGCTTTTCGGATAGATACAGTTGGACATATGTAAAATAAATTTTAAAAAATAACATATTTCTAAAACAGTGGGATTCTGATGATTTTGAATACTTTGGATTATTGCTGGGTAATGGCGCATTTCATGTTAGTAAAACTTTGCCTATATAATAGTGAATCACAATTTACAAAAGAAAATATAGTATCAAAATATTTATTCTTTCATATCATAATTTCATTTTAAATTAATTAATAGTAATAACTCAATGAAAAGTAATTTTTTTAAAAATTAAAAAAATTAATGTTTAATTACATTGTGTGAAAAAATATTTTTCTTTTCTTGTGAGTTGTCTGATCAACTAAAAAAATTTCAATAACCTTTCACCACAAATATTATAAGAACGTGAAGACTAATTTAATTACTAAAAGAAATATTAGTATTAAACAAAATTCATCTTGAATATTAATTTTCTATTAAATTTACCGTCTAAATATAGTTTTTGATTTGGTGTCATATTAAAGCGTATTATTGCATGACTATCATGAATACCTTTTGATTATTTTAAATGTTATACTTTAAACCGGTTTCAAGACAAGAATTATAGTTCTTATTCCTTCAAGTCATAGAAAACCATTAGCAATAAACCTTTTAACCGAGTACAGAAAAAAATATCTTCAAAAACAAAATAAGTTGCAACCTACAACTGCCGTCTATTCAACCTTTTTAATGGAATTAAGATTGCAAATATTTATTTCCAAGTATTCAAGAGTTTTATTAAAAAAATTAACTGACAATTTCCAACAGAACAAAATTAGAAATAAGACTAAAGCAAAATTGCTATGAAAGCTTTTGCTCTTATGAAATAATTCGTATTAGTAGAATATCTCGACGAAAACTATTCTAGGTTATGGAATATCTCAGCTAAGCTCATCCTTTTCTGAACGCACCAGCGTCTTGGACCGAAAACTTTCTGGCCGTTTATTATGTAGATGGGACTTCTCGACTGGCCTCCTTGTTACGAGCGGAAGCGGTGGTTTAATTCCGAGATATTAGCTGCACTCCATATTTTAATGACTAATACGACAGACATGGTGACAAAAATGGCGTTTTCCTCTATTTATATTCACTAATGGGGATATTTGTAAAGCAGGGTTTCAGAAGTGGAATTTTAAAGATCAGGATGGTCTATGTTTTATTCATATTTATTGAAGAGAATTGTCTTTATTTATGTTTTAGTGGTTGCATCGAATAACAAGGTTAAAACTGATGATTCTGAAGAGAGAAAATAGCTCAGGGTAATGAATGGCTTTTACTAAATAAGACTATAATTGATATGCCGAATATTAGATCTCTTCAAACACCGTATAGGATCTTATCGTATGTCTGGAAGGATGTTTTGAAGTTATCGATCAACCAGACATTTTTTTAAAATTTTATACTCTTTAGATTTTTTTTATTTATTATATATGTAAAGCTTTAAAAACAGAAGTACGAAATCGTGAATACCAGTTGAACTGTGCATAATTTTTGGATTGCATTTTTATAAAATATCATTGTAATTGAAAAAATTATTTTACTGGTATGCACAATGCTTTCCTTCAGTTTTAAATTGCTATTTTCTTAAAAAAATGTTAAATATGCCACGAATACAGTAATTGTTTTTGTAATATAGCGAATCGGCCAACTCATGCTGAAGATAACAATTCATCCTTTCGAAAAAACAAATCAAATAACACTTAGTTTTACCTTCTATCAACTTATGATATTCTTTTCCAGTTCTACTTATGAAATGTTGACATTTAAAGAATTGTCAGTATTTCATAAGTATAGCGGGAAATAACTCTCCCCATCGCTGGAGATTGAGAAGCAGGAGTCAAATCCTCGCCTGTTGAGATAAAGTTCGCAGGATAACATTCCCTAACCTATAATGTCCTAATAATAAGCAGATTGTGTTAAGGAAGCCGGGTATATATTTTGAACACTTCTGTTTGCCAATTTGCTCCAAAATTTGATACATATTTACAAGTCTGGAATACCACATGGGAAATTTCATTTATCTAAATCAGTTTGGAATCATGTTTATGTATACACAAATGGATGAAGTGAGAGATGGCCAGCCCTTTTAGTGGATTTGGTTTAGAATTAAACAAGTATCCCCATTCTAAACAAAATTTCATCCTTCTAGCTCCTTTCATTTCTGGACTATTGTATTCATAGATAAACAGATATGAAGATACAATTTCAAACATATGTTTCCGGATGATTCGAAGATATCAGAAGTATTTTTGATATATGAGGTACTGACTAGAATCCTTGCTATGAGACCACCCATTGTATCCATAATGTTGTTTAAATGTATGATTTAAAGTAGCTCCATAAAAGGAAATCATAAGGGTTCTGGTAAATGTAGTAGACATTCGATGGGTTCCGTAATTCCAGTCCATCTACTTAGGTCTATAATATCGAGGTGGCCGTATGATTCGCTGCACTGCCGCTGGCGAGTTTCACAACATTTCCGAAAGTATGCGTTGCAAGAATACAAAGTATGTTGCTCCACGTCAGCGTTCAGGCAGCAAATACGAGCCTAAGAAATAATCACCAATAATTATTTCCCATATGTTGATATTAAACTTCTATTGAGATTCCCATGATACAATGACTTGGGGATTATATATCGTTCTCAATGTGTGTATTGACAATGCTTTCAGGGCTCACAGATTGCATGTGTTTTACAATTTCAATTTTTCCTTTGCAATTTTTCCTCTCTCTTGATGTTGAACAGCTCTCTGAATTTGTCGATTCATTAGCTGAATATCTTGTATATTTAACATTGCTGAATTCAACGAAAACTTCATATGGAAATTTTAATACTATGATTGCCCACAATTTAGAAATAAATTTTTATTATATTCTATGTTCGAAGACGCGTAGTATTAATGTTATCTATCTTAAATAATTAATTATTAGTACAAGGAATAAAAAATTTACTTTAAAAAAAATATTTTTAAAGCAGTAATATTTACTTTTAGACAAAGTTGTCTACTTTTTCTATAATTTATATTTAATCTTATTGTTATCTATCTTAAATAATTAATTATTTGTATATTGAATGAAAAATTTACTTTAAAAAAATTATTTTAATAGTAATATTACTTAGTATTTAAAAGTAATATTTACTTTTATATAAAGTTGTCTCCTTTTTCTTTATTTTATATCTAATCTTATTGTTATCTATCTTAAATAATTAATTATTTGTACATAGAATGAAAAATTTATTTTAAAAAATATTATTTTGAAAGCAGTAATATTTACCTTTAGATAAAGTTGTCTCCTTTTTCTATAAAGTGAAAATAAAGGACTATAAACGTTTCAAAATTATTCATTCATTTTGGGAAAATGAAGCATAATGGATTTAAACTGACTTTAATTTGATGCAAATGAAATAAATTTGGATACAATTTAGAACATTGCAGAAGAAATTCATCCAAAGGCATTTAGCTCCCAATAGTAAAACCACAGCTTATTCGACAAAAATGTTTCAATCTACAAACTCCATCCAGGCAACGCTTGTAAATCTATTTAAATATTTTGTGAAATAAAGAAAAATATTTTTATGATAAATTAAGAAAGTGTATATCTTTGGTTTGCAATATAATGTGCCAAAACAGCATAACTAACTCCTCCGCTTTCTTTCGAGTTATGCGTTAGTTTCTCTTCTATTTCATCCATGTTTGTTGTTACAAATCTCAGTACCCATAAACAGAGTCTCAGCTGGAAAACTTATATTCTAATTTTCTAATTTCGAATAAGCATAAAGAATACAGATGTGCGCATTCTTTGAGTTAAAGCATTTAAAACTAAATTCGTCAAAACTTCTAGCCTAAACCAAATAGACATTCAGCATAGCTTAAAATGCTTCCAACTTCTACAAAAATTGCATCCTCCAATGGTTTTATTATGCAAAAGCCTATGGCCTTTTATTACCCAGAGGTGTTCATAAGAAGCTCCAGGAAAGAAAATTTATATTTCAATTCTTCAATTTTATATGTTGGAATCATGCTTATGTTTCTCTTGTAAAAATTTATCTGACAAAAGAGTCTTTATTTTTTGGAAGATTTAAATAAATACTGTGCTTGTAGCGATAACTGTTTCTTTCTTTGTATTTCTAAAAAAAATATTTATTATTTTGTGTACTAATATATAAAACAAGATTCTACTATTTATATTTACGTATAGTTTATAAATGCTTTATATATCACGGATATATCATTTCTCACTGATGCTAGGGAAAAAGTATCATGGATTGCATTAATTTGGTATATAATCTGTTTCTAAAATCCTGGAATAACTTTTAAATATTTGTATTTTTATATTATATATATCATATAATATCATATCATATTTTCAGAAGATATGACAAACTTCTAAAAAAAATTATTAATAGGGTTTGACGGTTTTTCAAACCCGGTTTTAAAAAATCTTTTTTTTAAGTAAATTTGTCATATTTAAAAACAGGTTTTTAAAGTAAGAAAAGCGGTTTTCCGGAACTCCTGGATATTCCAAATTTTCAATATTTCAATATATATATATATATATATATATATATATATATCGGTGGGGACCGATTTGTCTAGCAGCTGGGGGCTTAAGGCGACGAGATGCGAATTTATTAACAAGTGTAGGTATATTTGAATTTCTGTTAAATGAATTAAAAAATTTGAACACTGAAATCTGTTTGCAATTATTATATGCTTTAGAAGAACGAATTCAAGAAAGTAGAATTAGCGACTCTTTTGCTGTATTCGCACACTTCTAGTTCGGCGAAGAAATCGAGTGTACTTTCTTTAGTTTCAAAAACCGAAATTATTAAGTTATCTGGAAAGATATTGTCTAGAACATTTCCAAATTCTTTTGTGGAAATCGATTCTGATGAAGAAAAAATCGAAGACGCTACTCGTCAAATTAATGCTTTTTTGAAAGAGGCCATGAAAAAATGAATTCATAAGTTTCTTGAAAACTCTGAAGAAAAACTTGCAAATCCAGAAATATTGAAAGCTGAATTTCATTATTTCAGGCAACGAATAAGAGAAAAAAAAATCTTGGATTTGTTATTTGATGTCAGGAAAACTACAAAACAAAGCTCAGTAGTTAGTGAAAGGGTATTTTCAATTTCACGCAATATTTTGTCCAAAATTAGACTTAGATTTAAAACTTAGCCACCATTCAGTCGATATTTTATGTTCTTTTAAAATCCTATTTTCATAGGAGAAATTAAAATTAGTGAAAACAATGTAAATATTATTCAAAATTTTTGTTTAAGTTTTCTTTATTTTGTGTAAATAATATGTATGTGTAATCTTTATTTTTATTGAATTTCATATGGATTTCGCTTTTAGTTATTTCATATAACTTAGAGAAAATATTTTTCCCAATTCTATTTTTTTGACAAAAATTCGAAAACCGCCTAAAACCGTTTTTTTTTTTTTTTTTTTTGAAATTTGGAAATTTCAAAAAAATTCAAAATTTTCTTGCTTTTCCAAAACGAACAAAAATCAAAGGATAATATTAAATATAGTTATTCAAAATGTAGTTTTTATCAATCCGATATATGTCATTAATTTTTAAGATATAATACTTTAATAATGTATAGTGAACTGTTTCTTAATTTTATATTATAATTTTTAAAGCACTATATAAATATGTATATCAAAAATTTATTACTTTAATTTTTGGAGGGTAACAACATACCATGAGGAACAATAATTAAATTTGTAAGTAAGAAAGACTTAAAAGATGCAGCTTTTGCTGATAAGTTTTAAATTAGCACATTTTAATAAATCAATTAAGAATGACTTTTAAATAGTGAACTCTTTGCTTCAGATTGTTGTTGAGTTTTTTTTTTTTTTCCTTCTTTAAGTTTATAAGAAGCGATTTTAACAATGAAATTCGATTTTGAATGAATTATTTGCTTATTTTATATTATAAGCTTTATATTATTGCTTATATATATTATAATATATTATATTTATATTATATTATATATATATTTTATATTATTTTATATTATATATATTATACAATATTTCTCAGAATAGTTTTCTTTTTCAATTCTAATACAATACTTTAAACTCAATAAAACTATCGTTCATCTTCTTCTATGTTCTCTAATCCCTTGGACAGTTGTACTCTAACCTCACTTTTTTTATAGTCTCCGTACTTAAAATGTCCAGAACGAATCTAGCAATCCTTGGGATTCGGTTTCCTCCCCTCGTCACTTTTAAAGCAACTATAAAAAATTTGTTTACTTTCGTAGTTTTTATTACCTTTTTCCGAAGAACCATCTCTTCTTTCTATCGTTTCATCAGAAAACAACTGTACTGTAAATCTCTTCCTTTCGTTGTCTTTAGTAAAAATAGAAATCATTAACCTTGAATGACCTTCGTGGATTAGAATTGATGAAAAATCTGAAAATAAAATGAAATATGGCATACTAACTAATATCTATAAATAATAAGCATTCATGCCACAAATTTTTGGCATGAATGCTTATTTTCCCTTGCATAGAAATTAGAAGATTCTTTTTCTTCTCACTTAAAAAAAAAATTCTTATATTGTATAAAACATTTGGCGCCGGTTTTAAAACATAAAAAATATGAAATATCTATTGCCTTAATAATTGGGGAACTTCACTTTTATTCAAATATACCACTATTCATTGATACTTCCAAACCAATTCTTCTTCCAAACGTTCTTTTGTTGCAAATAAATCATTTCTATATCGATTATATTGCAAAACGATAATATTCATCCATTCATTCTTTCTTTCAAAAACAATTTATCAAACTTTCTAAAATCTCATTGGTCTATCTATATGTAACAACCATCTCAGACTTGTAAAATAATAGTAAATTCCTCAAGAAATGATTTAACTTCATTTGATATTTAAACATTTCCTTTTTCATAAGAAACTCATCACACGTAAAAGATCTTTCATTTTATAAACTTTAAATGTACTGATCTTTTCTGATGCTCTGTAAAACAAAATATGCCTGGATTAAATAGATCGATGCGCTTAAAATGGAAGTATTCATGAAAATCTAAATATTTTCTTCCGTGACTAAAATATTCTGCCTTCTTTGTGAGAGAAATGAGACTTTCTTCCTCGGACGAAAGTCAAGTTTTGATTTCCATTTACCCGTGCATTTCGAGTGATAAAAGCATAAGAGTTTATAAATATTGTTACGCCATTAATTTCTAGAATCAAATAAAAGGAATCGATGCTTAATATTTTTCATTCCTTTGTTAATTAAGAAATAAAATGTTAAATTTTTTAATTAAAAACTAAAATGTTAAATGTTAAATTTTTTAAATAAATTGCTACTTTAGTCCTTTATAATGCATTTAATTTTATAATTTTGTTTGTAAAATTGGAACAAGGATTTTATATTTTAAGTTTATTATCCTATGCACTATAAATTAATCGTAATCCTTGATTGTGTTATAGTGATATAAAAATAATATCGAATAGTATAAAACATTTGTCATAATATGCTGTTTATTTCAATATAAACTTGTTTTAGCTGCTTAACAAAATAACTTTTAATCAAATAAAATTTTAATAACTTTTAGTCTATGTAATTGCCTAAATATAAAGCTTTTAATCATACAAAAAAGTATTTATTTAAACACATATTTTTCCCTTTTTATTTATAGATTTTAATAGCATATGCACAAAGTACATGTACACTTCTATATAACTGCAAAATTTATATTACATGTTTATTCAACTCAAAATTATATCAACCATCTTTGAAATATAAAATTTGCACAAGATTTGAAATATTTTTCTCGAGGTAGTTATTAAGAAAGTTATTATAGATTTATGAAACGTTATGACAGATAAAAAATATAAATTCTCATGAATAATTTTTACTCTTTATTTTAGAAGAACTTAACAAGCCAATTTTCTAAATCAATTCTGCATTTTTTGGAACTATATGAATGTTACTATTAGTTAAAAGGCATTCATAAGTATTATTAAAGTAAACCGTATTTTCACTCATTCATTTATCATTTTTTGGCAGAATTCAGTGATTAATTGAAATAATAACAACTATAAACCACATTTAAACAATTCTATATGATTTTAATAGCGCCATACACAGACAGGATGTTCGATAAAAGATGATACATAATTCTTACGCCCCAATATAAAAAAAGTTTGGAAAGATATTAATCGAAAAACTTTATTCGTTTCCTGTTACAGTCTTAGCTTCCAACTAATATTCACTATGTTTAACATGACAGAAACATGATTTGCTGTCTTTGAGTCCCTAAACGTACAAACCTTTAGATCATGCCGTTAGTTAAGCAAATGAATGCTACATTAAATGTATTAATTTTTAAAGTTTAATATTCTTTAGCATATCTGCATAAGCATACAACAATAAGACAATTTTTCTACCCCTGTATAAAAGAATAGTTGTTCATTTTTGGCAATTATTTTTTTCAAACAACTTCATTCATTAACTTCATGGCGTCACCATGGTTTTGTCAATCTAAACCATTGTTTACTGAAGACATTCATTTGGATATGTATATTCCTCAATTTATAATTTACTAGCAATCCTTATACATTTTTTTTACAATAAATGTTGATCAAGCAATGTCAATATATAAAAAATAACGCCCATGATAATTAATAAAAATAATTTTATTCATAAAAAAAGTTTGTTTTGTTATGGGGCTATAATACCCCACATTCGTTTTTTTAAGAAAAATACTGGAGAAAAATCTAAAAAAATGTTGTTGTTGTTGTTTCAGGGAAAATGATTGGTTTCATTCTTATAGGGAATGGGTTGAAAGAAATTTTAAAAATGGTCAAAAGGTTCAAATTAGAGGAGAATGTTTCCGCGGATGATGGGACAGTTATTTACTTGATGTCCATTATGATTCTATTTCTCTTTTAATCTTAGTCGTGGGAACAATTAAGAGGGAAGCTTTTAATCAAATCAAAACATTTCTCAAAAGTATTATCTACTAAGTCCTGGAGCTAATGTATTGTTTTACTCCGTCTTTCTATCTTCAATCTTTACAAGAATAGAAAAAGAAATTTCTTAAAAATCGGAACACAATTGAAAGAATTGTTTCTTTTCCGGAAACCGAAGCAAACTCTCAATGAAGACTTTATTGGCGTTTAACAAATTATTTTTATTTATTTTGAAATCAATAAATGGGTGAGGGCTAAAACAACTCAAAAATCCGTTGTGGGTCTCATCGAAATGATCGTTGTTCTTGTCGTGTTTTAAGGTGAAATAGATTCTCCTCTCATTTTATTTATCGAAGTGAAAGCTGCAATTATTTTTAGTTTTACATGGAAATATTCATTTGAAAAATTCAAGGGCATTGTTTAGCTCTGTTACTAAGTTTCAATTAACTTTTTTTGGTTCATATGTTATATCTGTGAAATTAAATAAGTATTTCATGTTATACCTTTTAATAAAATAATAATGTGAAAAAAAACGGTTGATGAATTTGAGGAGAAAATAATGATAAAATGTGAAAAAATACGATTGATAAATATTTAAAAATAATAATGATAAAATGTGAAAAATACAATTGATAGAACTGAAAAACTAATAATGATAAAATGTGAAAAAATGGGCTTGATAATATTGATAAAAATAAATTTCATCAAATGTGGAAAATATACTAGCAGATTTCACCATTCTGTAGTAAATATTGTTTCAAATAAATGAATAATTTATATCAAAAGATTTTGGGAAGCGCTCTTCTAATTCCAATTTTGTGCTGAAAAAATAATATAGTTATATAAACAAATTATATAAGCAATAATGTTATATAAACAATATAGTTATATAAACCAATTCCATTTTTGCGTGAAAAACAATATAGTTCTTATACACAAATTTCTCTATCAATATATTCGTCAGAACTCTTTTTTTTGTTACATCTAGAATAAACCTTTGGAATATTAGTTACAGAATGATATTAAAATCAAAAGTTTGAATTCTCCAAAATCTATTTGTCTTATACACAAAAACAAATAAATACATATGCGTGGAAAAGGGTTTTCTTGACAATATTTGTCAATTAAACAAATATAAAATTGCTTTCATTTTTTTCGATTACATATTTATATTATTTACATATTATGCTTATTAGTTTCATTACTATTTTTGTGACTCGTCTAAAAAGATATAAACAGTTCTGAAAACATGTGAAATTTTCATTACTGGGGAAAACTAAAACCATGTGAAGAAGCTTTTAAAATAGAAGGAAATTATAACTTTTATTCAAAAGAATTCGAAAAGTTTTATCATGAAGGCTCCGAAAGGTATTCTTGCAACTTTAGAAGAAATATTTGACAAATCTGTACATTTGAAAAGTTTATCTCCCTAGAATAAACACGATTCTTTTAAATAGAAAACATTAACATATATCCGACTGCTCTCACATTTATTCAATAAACTTTTAAGAATAAATTTAATATGGCGTTCTGAAATTTCTTCCTATTTTGATGCAAATAAATTGTGCTAATAAGTATAGAGATTAAAATTTTGATTGTTTATCTATCATTTTAAATGAAATTGTTTATATGAAATGATAAAAATTGATCGTATGAGTTTCGCTTTAGAAAGAAAGAAATATTCTCTCCCCCCCCCACCCGTTTGAAAATCCAAATTTATGTAATTAATTTGACCTAAAACAACTATATGTTTATATAACAAAGCAATAATAAAGCATTCGATAAAATAAAAAAATGAATTCTATAAGATTAAGAACTCGAAGAAAAACGTAATACCTGAAATAGAATGGAAATTTGTAACAAAGAAACAAGGGGTGGTGATATTTTTTCAATAATTTTTATGGATTTCCTATGGTTTTTATGGATTCCTATTAAAATTAATTAGTTAAATTAAAATTTTATTACATTTTATTTCTATTAATTTTTAAAAAGCATAATTTCTATTAAAATTTATAATTTGATATACGTTTTGTATAAGAGGACCATAATTAAATGTGAGCTATTTTGAGTATTCTAGATTTATGACTAAAATGCAGATTAATTCGAAACGTTATAAAAAAGATATTTCAAAGCTAGCATTGAAAGATTCCCAAAAAATGTTTTTAACATTGCTGTAGAAGGCGAGATACATTCAGAATGCTTAATAAAACGCGTAGTTATTATTTTCAAATATCATGCGATTTAAAACTGTCCTTTTGAAATTTTGAAGTATTATGAAAAGGCAAATAATAATGAATATATCATTGCAAGTAAAGAGCGAATGTGAGTTCTGAGAAAAATTGAGTAACATTTTTTCTAATATGATGGATCTTAACTAAAAATTGCGAGTGTTAATCGTGAAACTGTCTTACAAAAACTTACAAATATTTCAACAGTCTTTTGTGAATTTCGATGTTGAAAGAAATTGCTGCACATGATGCTCAGTGTCTCCACATGAAGTGAGAGGCTTGATATTTCGATCTGAAAAAGCATTTTATTTATTTATTTTTGTTACTTATTTATTTCCTATTTTGCTTCAACCTGGCAGAACACTATAGCTATCAATGTACCACCTCCCCTTGTCGAGCAGCCGCTGGTTTGGTTTAGTTATATTAACGTCCCGTTTAAAGCAACACTTGGGCTATTTTGAGACGGACCTCGTAATTTTGAACCGTGGTCAGATGACGAAGACGACACCTGAGCTGGCACCCCCTCTCCACACCACACCAGCGGGAGGACGTTTGGTCAGGACGGATTTAACGTGCAAAAGACCCCCTTACACGATGGTTCTTCGGTGGAATCGGATCTCGAACCTGAAACCCGCCTGTTCTGAAGCCGATACCTTACCACCAGGCCACCGAGGCCTTCGAGCAGCCGCTGATGAATGGACTTGTCATCAGTAATGCCCTCAGTGCCACGAAAATTTGACGTAACATATCGAACAAGTTGGAAGATAATGAATTACTGCGATACCATAGCATTTTATAATACTAAGAAATTAACATTTCAGTCATATAAGTAATTTCTTGTTACTTACATCTAGCATTTCTTAACTTTTACGCTGCCTTTTCAGGTCCAAGTGAAATTTCACGAGTTCTGGCCGTGGAATGCAAATTATATATGTTTCAGTTTGACAACTATTCGGAAAACTTACGATGAAGAAAATTTACGAGTTAAAAAATACAAAAGTCCTTTTGGAAATTGAATAAATGCTGATTATCTCTGCTACAAGTAATATTAATGGACTTATTTAGCATTTAGCGTACAGATATTTCTTACAATATAGTTGATGACTCATTTTATAAACCTTTAAACTAACTCTTAAACCGTCATTATGATCATTTACCTTCGTAAAAATCAGAAATAATACGAACTGAAATGAATTTTAGGAGATTTCAAAAGATTGAACATTTAGACATTTAAAAGGATTATGAACTAAATTAATCTTTTTTACTATTAAATCCTTTCTTGAATGATTTTGATTATTACTTCTACTTATAAAACATATTGGAAATTTGTTACAAAATTATTTATCTGCCATTTTGTTTAGCCTGTTTTGTTAGTAAAAACGAAAAATCGTTCAGTTTAAAATTGAATTACAAATTTGAAATAAAAATTCGAATCAATGTTTTTCATTTTGCATCACATTACATCGTAAATAGAAGATGTGAAAAATTATTTTGTTTTACAAGTCATGTTTTACTAAGATTGTTTTAAAAATGCATACACCATGGCTAAGCCTTAATGATAACTAAATGAAGGAAATATTGACATTTTTTTTAAAGTTTTACACTTTAAATTTACCAGTTTGATTCATGCTGATTTCTCAGATTTTATGAAATAAATTCTTACTTAATTTAAGCAATTAACAGTGCCAAAAGGTCCGTTCAACACGCAACTGCAATATGACATTTGTATCGAAACTATTGTTCGTCAAATGTTTATCAAAAATGATATTTATCACTGCCTCGATCTATCTTGTCTTTCTGGCAATGTCATTAATTCCGGTATTCTCACTGATAAATTGAAGTTAATGATAAGAAATGGAGTCGACAATGCTTATTCAAATGTATCTCTGTGCATTGACTCGTCATCATCGTAAAGTTATTTACTTGATGGATGTCTATTGTATCACCGCTCATCTCGAAGGAGATGTTAAATGTATAACGATGAATTATACAAACTGTCATATCATTGTTCTTAACATTAATTCTGGCCTTTTTATTAAAATTTGTATTTCAGTAATCTAGTTGATTATTTAAAAATGCTGAAAGATAATATCAATGTTTATAAATGAAACATTATGCGATATACAAACGTATTCCCTGCGTAGAAAGTTAACTATTAAAAAAAACCCTGTATTTCAGTAAACGAAATTTCGTAAAGAAACTCTTGTTTTGATTCAATCTTTGCAATACTGTAAGTTTTTTCCGTAAAATGAATTCAGTTTCTATTATGTAAACAAAATTTCTTATTTGTTTAAATTGAGCCATTTTGGAAATACACTAGGGAACTGTAAAATAATATTTATTTATTCTATAGACAGTTATTTCATTTTAAACTAAGCAAATGTAGAATCAATTTCAAACAATGCATTTTATTAATTGTTTTCGCTGTTTATAATAGATTTGTTTATATCTTTTAAGCATTATTCTTCATCATTAATGAACTCATTTATTAATTAAATTTTACAAACTTCTTTGTGAAGTTTGTTTCATTCCTTTCTTGATAGTTTTGTTTTTATATATTAACTATCATACTTGCATTTATCATTTAACATTTTATATTTCCAATATTTTTATTCGTTATTATTTTCCAATATTTATATTTTTTTATTTATTATTTGACCTTTCTCAGCCAGCTGTTCTTCGAGAACATTTAATGTGTTTATTTTCAAATGAATCTCTCATGTATTAACTGATAATCATATTCTTTCAACAAAGTGCATTTAAATATAGAGAAAGACAAAAAAGCCGAATTATTTCAATAGACTCACATTAATTTTGATTATTTTGTGTCTATATCTTCCCGTCAATGAAATGTCATAATATTATAGTGTAATAACAAATACAACTGTCTTAATTATCTAATAGCACATTCTTTTTCACAATACTGTAACTTCACTTTCCTATTCTTCATAAATAAAGAACAAATAAAAACAATTGTTTTCATTCTTTTTAACAAGAAAAATTAAGCAGGTGATAAAATAATTAAAATGATATAAACCTTATTGCAAAATTGGAAAGCATGCTTAAATATTATGAACTGAGGTTTGAGGAATCAATTTAAAAATTGGTTATAATTTGAGACAAAAATTTGTAGCATTATTAAATTTGGTCAAAAGACAATTTCTGAGTTAAATTTGACAATATTAATTAAAAATCAATTTTGTTTTACAGAAGCTATAGCGACAAATATTAAAACCTCAGTTAACTTTTAGTCAATTAGATTTTTTTAAATAATTGAGAGGTGTGAGTTTCCATCCTTTAAGTTAAGTTATTTAATAAATCTAGACTAAACAGTCTACCATTTAGAGCGCCGAAAAGCACGCACATATACTTACACAAAAAGCATTCAACTTTATTATAATTAGAGATTATTTGTCATTTTTATAAAATATTATATATATACTTCAAAGAAAAAAAATCATTTTTCCAGCCTGGATACTTATTATAATTGCTTCAATAATACAAGGCGTAGGAGAAATAACAGATTTTAGACACAATGTTTTTGACAATTGCGTGCAATTACTTATTAATACTGAAAGCAATTTGTCGCCAAAATAACCTTTCATGTTTTCTCTTTCAGTATTTTTGCACACCGGAAATTATTATAATGTGATGTCTTTTTTCATTCGCATCATTATTTTGTTTGATTCTGAATGCTATTAAACGCTCTTCTGTGAAAATGTTGACTGTATGGAAAAGCCATCGCAAAGCTACGTACTTAACCTATTTACTACTAATTTCGCATTAAATTAGTTTGAGAGAAGTTTAAATAACAGTAGCTAAAACATTGTCTAATTTTACTTATTTGAAAATATGTTATTTTCTAAATAAAAAAGAAAATGCATGTTATTTACAAAATATAACTTTCATAATTTGAATTATTTACTGATTTTCTTTTGCATTATGAAAACTTTAATTTATTTAGACGTTTAGAACAAAATATAGAGTTTTCCCTCGTAATTCAATTCTATTTTAGGAATTGGAGGTGTGTAACAATCATCAACATATATCAAAATTCATACAACACTCATCAGCATACATCAACATTAGTACAACAAAAATCATCAGCATTCATACAACGACAATGAAAATACATCAATATTCATGCAACAAAAACATCAACATACATCAACAATCATCAGCATACATCAACATTCGTACAATAACAATCATCAGCATTCATACAACGACAATGAAAATGCATCAATATTCATACAACAACAACATCAATATACATCAACAATCATTCACTTTCATGTAACGATAATCATCAACATTCATACAACGACAATGAAAATGCATCAATATTCATACAACAACAACATCAATATACATCAACAATCATTCACTTTCATGTAACGATATTCATCAACATTCATAATTTTTCAAGCATAAGTCGCATTCTTTCCAAATTATGAACAGTTGTTTCGAATACTTTCATTTACTTTGGAATTATTGTATTGGTTCCTTTTTTAATGCAAAAGGATGTGTTATAAGATAAGTATTGTAACTATATTCTTTATTACATATCTGAAATATTTAAATTCCCTTATTCGCATACCAAATAATAAAAATGTAAAATAGAAAAAAATATAATCTATTTTCTTCCATTATATTATTTTCATAATTGCTAATCCCATTTTACATTCAATTTTCTGTTGTCTTTTTTTTTTTTTTTTTGCTATTACTGCTACATTTAATATTCAGTTTTACAAAATTAAGAATTGACTCTAAATTTAAATTATAGACATTCATTTATTGCATTTGAAAGGAGCTGAAATCGATTGAAATGGCAATATATTAATAAGAATTAAATTCTGATTATACACACATTAAATGTAGGAATTTTATAATGATCTAATGGCAATTTCTAAGAATGGGAAATTAAATAATATTTTCTCATTAAAATATGGCAAGCTAAAATATTCAGTTTAAACGTGCGAATGAATATTAAAAGAAAATTTGCTAAAAGCAAAGTTTAAATCCTTAGTCAGTGATTATATACTATTTGGACAATTTTGATCGATCATTAATGATAATCGTTCCATTAAGACAAGTCAAAATGCCCTTTTCTATTTAATCATATTGGAGTTACGACAATTAGGTATTAGGTATAGTTACGAAGTGAGAGAGCAAATGTTAAACATTATTGTTGTAAATGGAAAATACTGATACATATCTGGAATTTAGAAGTTTCGTAAAATATGTTGCATTAGTAATGCAATATATTTTAAATGCAAATTTAAAAAGTGTTAAACAGTCAAATGTTAAAGTGTCAAAAAATTAAACAATAAAATGTTAAATTTAACAAATGTTAAATACATCATGATGATCGTGATTTACGTAATATCTTAATGGAATATTTATTTTTATTTGTCTAATTCGATGTTTTCATATTACCATTCATAAACTGTTCATAAATGTTCGATGACCGATGGAAACTATTGGAGCAAGTGAGGAAAATAATTATTTAAGAAGTGTAAGGATTTTCACTTTCGGCGATGTTAATTTTGCTTAAAAATATACATATCTATTGACAGATACTATTTCCCTATATCGAATATACGGGACATTTCCCTAAGGAAATATTTCTGCGCTGTTCGTAAGCACATATCATGTGCCCCTGTTTGCAAAAAATAGAAGATTATACACAAGAAAAATCAGGAAAAAATTTTCTTGACTAGTCATCCATTTATTCACATCAAACCACACATTATTTTTATACAATTTCCGATAAATAATTCCATATCACGGTTACGAATATTTCTTAAAAATAAAAATTAATTTCTTCATAAACTACCAATTTCAGAGGAAACTAGCTGGGTTTCCACGTGATCGTTAAAATAAATTTATACTGATTTTCCTCGAAAGCTACTAATCACTCACACTCCACGTGAACGTATACATCTCTTGACTCCAAGGAAACAAGAAATATTTTCTGCATAGCTTTCAAGACAATGGCAATGCGCTGCCATCTGGAGTTAGGAAGGAGATCTAATCTCCACATCCTACCCATGCAAAATATGTTAATCGACTTTTTAAGGAAACATTCAAACTTATAAAGAGTATTAAATTTTTATTAAACATTTTAAATAGCAGAGAACTTAAAATAATTACATATCACATGGAGCTATCTTCCATCTAATCTTAAGATTCAAAGTATAAAGCTAAACAGTTAAGCTAACGATTTGTATTTTTTACAAACAAAAGGTTAATTCTGTAATTCATTAGAATCCAATATGGATTACAAATGCTGATTAGGAATTTTAATTTTTCTTTTTCTTAAACGTTAGACTTGCTGATCTTTTGTCTCTCGTAACTGAAGTAAAATATGACTGAAGTAAGTCGATTGGGATGCTTAAAATGGAAATATTCATGAAGATCCTAAAACTAGCTTCTTTCGTGAGCAACGATATGCAAGAAGTTCTGCCTGAAAAATGAAAGCTCGATCTCTCTCCGAAACAAATGTAAAGCAAAAACAAATTTATTTAAAACAAATCTTTTGTTTTCCATTACTGCAAGTATTTTGATGGAAACTTTCTTTTGAACATAAGTTTCGTAAAACGTCGTTTCCCATTTGTATATGGATTCAAATAAAGGGAAAGCGATATTCTTTATTGTACGAAAATGTACTTTTTGTTCACTTTGCGTCAGAGAAAAGGATCATTTTAACATTCATTTAAATTTATTCTTATTCATCGGTTTTTAATGCTTTCTTATTGTTGCATTTTTCTTGACACTGCAAACGCTCTCCATTTTATTTTGTTGTCCACATGCATTTGAAATGCAGAGAAAAAAGTATTAAAGCTTGCATAAAGTTTCTGTTTGAAACTTGTAAAATAATATTATATATAGCAAGCACTCTATCGATATTACTTCCTTTTATTCCCGCATTGATTAATTTTCTTTCCAATCAAGTTGAAACTTTAATGCCAACTTAACGTCAGCTGCCATTGAGACTTTAATGTCAAGTGCGTGCCTTAAATATGCACCTGATTCTGTTAATAATTTCATTTAACATGAATCCAATAAGGCATATATGTAAAATTGCTAACTGAATTAAGCTAAGTAAAAGGGTGGATGGCGTATCCGAAAATAATTTTACTTTCTCATATACGAAATATGCAAAGAAAAATTTATGTGATTGTCAAAACATTCAAATTAAGCATTTTGGTGGCTCTACACGTTTTCCGAAAAAGATATGCCTGTATGCGAACTTGTTAACTTAACACTGCTTTGAGCTAGAAGGATGAAGTTAGATATGTAGCCTTTGTACCAAATTTGTAGATTTCTATCATGTTTTAAACCAAATTCATTCTGAAAAAGTCTTTCTTATTCATATACTCCTGTTCTTCATTTTGTTGCTCGTATTTTCTATATCATCTTGAGCTGGATGGAAACATTTCTGCCACTTGTTCTTTACTCAATGATCTCAAAAAGACATGAAAATATTGTGTAGCATTCTGGGTTATTTATATAGAAAATATTTTGAAGATAGCGGCTTAGCATTTTCGTTAATAAGTTAAATCCTTAAACAAGTTTATCGTTCCTTAAAGAAAACCATGAGAGAATATTTTCCTTCATAAGTGTTCGATTTATTCGTCTCTTTCATTTCTGTGCAGCAAAACATACCCGGCCTAATTCGAATGATTTAGATGAAATTGAATTCATGAAAAACCAAACGAAAATTCTTTCGTGGGTGAATATTCGAAGGAATCTTTGTGAGAGAAGTGAAACTATATCTCTATTTGTCAGAGAAAAGTCTAGAAAATAATTATTTGAAGCAAATCTTCTGTTCTCTATCATTGCATGCATTTTGAATTAAGATTTGGAGCATTGGTTCTGTAAAATGTCATTTATTCTTGCATATGTTAACTGAAATAAAAGAAAAATGGTACACGAAAGAATTTATTCATTACTCCACAAAAATTCTTGCTTTACTTAAAATAAGAATCGTTGCACATTATTAGAATTCGTTTAAATGCACGACTATCGGTAGTGCATTCCTTTTCTTAATGTTATATTCTTATTAATGAACGAAATGAAATTATGTATTTTTGAATCAAGGTCATTTTATCCATCTTATCAAATCTAAAATTTGCAATTCAATATTTGAACTATTTAATTATTTAAATTTGTAATGTGTTGGTGTTTTATGTCATTTCGTTCAACTAATTTTATATTTAGCCAAATTTTGTCAATTTAAATTCGTTAATATCTGTTTTTAAAACATTATTTTGTCTACAAGAGAAGGAAATTATTAACTGGTAACCTTATTATAGCAGAAAAGAACATATAGTAACTTTGGATTTCATGTTTGTAAAAACACGTAAGTGATACATGCTTTAAAAAAAATATGCTATACAAGTTTAGTTTAGTTATATTAACATCCCACTCTAAAGCAATATTAGGGCTATTATGGGACGGGCCACGTCATTTCGAGCTGTGGTCAGATGACTAGGACGACGCCTGAGCTAGCACACCTCTCTAAACAAGCTCACACACCACACCAGCGGGAGGACATTTGACCACGAAGGATTTGGATTTCTGTTTTGAAGTCAATCGATTAAACAACAAATTAGGACTTGGTCCAAAAATTAATTTAACTCAATCAAAACTTTTTCTCATAACCATTACCTATTAAGCCGTGAAGCTAAAATATAGGATTTGGTCCATCTCCTGTGTAATTTTTCTACTATCTTTAAATGAGAAGAAAAAGGATTTATCTAGAAATGGAAATACAATTAAAATAAGTTTTATCCTCTGGGGGAAACATATAAGGCTAATATGGAACTTTCTGAGGCTTAATCGAAACAGTCTTTTGAATTTACTCAGAAAGGATTCATAGCCTTATCGAAATATCTAACACCCAGTCTTTATGAAGATTGCTATAATTCAAAGTCATATTTATACTTACATTTAACAAAAATTACTCAAACAAGATACCATTTTTTAAAATCAATTTCAGTATATTATTTTCCGATATTGATTTATTGTCTTACTTTACAAAAGCTCTTTGTGAATTTTATACAGCCTTTTATGTTAAAAAATACAGCTGCATGTATAAGTTTATACTGAGTGAAATATAAGTTTTGCCGAAAATAATTAAGCCATACATACTTTCTTAAATGACAAAAAAAAAATCCTTTTTGCTAAAACCTATGCATAGAGGAATATGAAGAAATTAGATAGTTGTATTGCTGTAATTCTTATTATTTACTGTTGCAAAGGAAAATAAGTATAAAAAAATTTCGTTACAGAGAGTTTATTATCCAACCTATTTTTTATTTTGCTAATTTAATAATCATAAATTAAAAATAAAAGCATTAATTATTACAATTATCTGCTTTCTAATGCTTCCATAATTGCTTGAAAAAATTCGTAAAATTCAGCCGCCCAAACTTTACTATAGTTCAACATCAATCAATCCAAATAGCATTTGACTTCCTGTATTTCTACAGGAAAGCTACAAATTCTTCTTATTATTTTTAAGCTATTGTGTATGCATTTTTATTCTATTGTTACAAACCTGCAATTCGGCTTCCCACCATAGTTTGTTCCATCAATAGAAAGAAAGTTTTACAGTCATCTGAATGGGACTAGCGCGTCGGAGGTCCCAGAGCTTGGCGACAAACTTGGCGACTTGGAAATTTGGCGACTTTGGCGCCAAAATAGATAATACCCGAAACTTCGAGAATTTTCCCGATCCGTCCAGTAGGAACCGAGATACGCCTCGAACGTTCCTGATTGGTTGAGAGGCTTCTAGCCCCGCCTCCTGAGACCTATAAAAGGAAGCGACCGCCACTTCCAGGGGAGACGACGGAGTAGTCCGAAGACGGAGCGGAAAAGCCAGTAGTCCGAGTTCGAGAGCAGCGAAGGTAGAAGTCAGTAATCCGAGCCAGAGTCGGAGAAGTAGAAGACGGAGGAGTCGGAAGCGACGGAGTCAAGCTAGTGCTGAACTGAGCTGTGCGCTACTGTCTGCGGTAGATTCTGGTTGTATGCTGCTGTGTGTGCTGTTGTAAGCTACACGTCTCGGGTGAAGATAATCGTCTTCTGTGCTGTATATAGTTGTCGCTTTTGTGCTGTCCTGTGTGTCTTCGTGTAAATAAACGTCGTTGTTTTATATTCTACTTCTGCCTGCTGATTAAGCGTTCTTTACACCATATCACTCCCACTATCCAAGCGAACCCCGGTAAAGAAAATTCCGTAACACTATTATAACAAATATTTGACTTTAATTATTAGAGCTTTTAAAGCTATTAATGCATTTTTATTTTTCCTTAAAATTGTCAACAAAATTTTTCATTAGATCATCCAATACATTTTTAAGCCAAATCACATTTAAGGGCGAGTATCACTAGCATTATTTTAATTTCAACTCAAATTTTTTCGAGTCAAAATAATAAAGCCGAAACTTTGAATGAAAATAATAATTACACAAGTTAATTTCAATTAATATTTTCAATTAATTGTTATAACTACTTAAATTTTAACTATGAAACTTAGCTTAAATTTTTATAACTACAAAATAAAAGGTAGTTTGCTAATAAATATATAAATACGTAATATATATATATATATATATATATATATATAATGATAATCATCTGATATCTAAGAGATGCAATTTTACAAAGTTACATCCCTTTTTTCAATAAATATGAAAAACCATTGATTTTTTAAAAAATAAAGTCTCGCATTTTCGCCTAAAGTAATTTTTATATTGCTTTATTGATTTTAATCTTTCATGAAGAGTCGAGAAATTTCTTTTCGCTAGATTTCTTGTTTTGCAAACAAATATGTATTAAAGTGAAATTTGTTTTTGCCAACAGAAAGAGATTTTGGAATTCAATTTCAATCACGAAGGTATAGCAGTAACATTTTTATTCATCTTTTGAAAAAACAACTTTCTTGTAATGTTTAAAAGCGTGAAAAGATTTAATAGAAAAATACATTATTCATAATATTTGCCCTGTAAGCAAATATTGTACATGCTGGTGTCTTATTATTATTATTTGCTTTCATTTTCGTAACAGATGTTGCAACTTCATTCGAAGCACGATAAATTTCGTGATATACATTAAGGATTTTGATAAGAAAGAAAGCAAAAAAAAAGTAATTTCGGAATTTTAGAATATTTAGTAAAATTATTTTCATAGTAATTTCAAAGCAAAGTAGATGCCAGAAGAATTCCTTTTTTTTCCGACCTTAATAAAAATATTTCAATACATACATATAATGCTGGGGAAAGAATCTCATTTAAATGAAATTATGTAATTTTTTTAAAGAAATATATATATGATGGGCATTATTTCTTTAAAAAATAAAAATTATCTTTTATGAATAAGACATATAACATTTGTTTCAAAGAATGAATTATTCTGAAATTTGGATTTTTTTAAATCCTGATATACAATATGCGAATGCAGATGCTACAGTTAAATTTCTCTTAAAAAGGTAAGTAAAAATGCCAAATTTCCTTTTATACGAACTGGAATAGAAGCGACTAGATAAGTGATATATTTTAATGCCTTTTCTTCTTTATTCGAGTATATATAATTTTTTTAATTCTAAGTAAGCTCGACTAATATTAAAGTTGAATGTATGCGTGTTTGCCTATCTATGTGTGTATGTGTTGACACTGTATATGACACACTTTCAAATCTAGAATTATAAAATTTGGCCCGCCTATATATTGTATTTTAATTTGAATTTTAAATAATTAAGCAAAATTTCGACGTTTTACAGGAATAAATTCGGGGAATATTATCGGAACTAATTTTAACATCATTTAAAAATTTTAAAAACTTGAATTTCAGTGACATCAATTTTACTGCCGTCCAAATTCGTCATAAATATGTGAAATTTCAAAAAAAAAATCTTAATAAAAAATAAAGCTCGAAAAAAATTGAGATTTGCGGGAATACGTTCAGATCAATTGTATTTTAAAATAACCGATATATGGTACTCCCGTGTCAATTGAGATGGTTTGCGCAAATCAGGAAACCAGAGTGCTGCTATGTGATTCCATATGCACATCAGATGTGAAAAAAAATATGAGAACTTCGTTCTTTTTTGTGAATAAATATAGTTTTTCCTTCTAGCAAAGTTTGGAAAAATGAAATAGTTGCCACAGCTTTCTAAGCACCAAACTTGCTAGAAAGTCAAGAAGATTACTTTCGAAAAAATTCCAGAAAAGAATTTAAATATATTAAAGACATATATTAAAGGCATATAAAGGCAGAATAAGCAACAAAAAAATTTGCCAGAAACAATTTAATTTTAGGGAAAAAAATTGAATTCAATAATTTTAGTCATGTCACAATTTTAAACAATCGTGCTACTAAAATTTAGTTTTAACATAAATAAAGAAAATCATTATAGTTATATATATATGTATGTTTCACATCTCCTTCTAAAACGATAAAGATGATTTCAATCACATTTTTTGCACTTATGTTTTTAGACAAGAGAAAAGAATACCGTCACCTTTTTGAAATGCAAAAGTTAACTTAATAAACAAATAACTAAAAATTAACCGAAATTTTGCCGTTTTTCTGCATTAACTTTGGAACAAATTATTCTACATAAATATTTTAAATACTAAATTTTTTAATTTCAAAATAATACCCTTTCGGTGATGTCGAAATCCTTTTTGCGCAATTTTTTCTTCAATTGTAATCAATTTTTATTTAACTAAAACGAGTTTGAAACTTTCGATAATAATAAGGTTTTAATCTAGTCCGTCACTATTCTTTGAAATTTCATTTTCATATCTTACGGAAATTTATTTATTGGCTTTAAGTATTATTTAAAGATGTCTAAAAGAAATAAAAGAAGAATTAATATACCTTCACCGTCGTGCAATGACGAGTGATCAAAGCCACAGGGGTAGTGTATCAATTAGTGTGATATAGTTCAATGATTGTGTGCTCAAAAATATCTAAACAAAATTAGTTTTTACATTAAAAAATAATCTAAAAAATGCATTTGAATTCCGATAAAAGTTTTACAAGTCATTGCATATAATCTTCAAATATACTGTTTGATTACAATTGTTTTACATAATACGTTAAAAACTGTGAGAATAAAATAAAAATAATTTTTTTTTTAAAAAAAAGCACAGGAGTTTTAAATGTACGATAAATAAAAAACAATTTTTATCTTCAATAAAAGTTGTTCCACAGAAATTCAAAATCTTATCGGAATAATTTAATACATTTTAATTCAAACTTTACATTTATTTAAGCGCATTAAATATTTAGCAATCTTATTATCAACTGTTATTTATTATTCTGAGAGACATATTTTATATCTGCTACATTATTCAGTCTGTTTATTTTTCCAATATATGCTATCAACGAATAACTGCAGCTTTGTCTTTGAATCTTTGCCAAATATACAAATAGAATGATATTTATGCAAATAAGAGTACAAATATGTACTTTCATTCAATGTAGATATTTATTTTGTGCAAGAGATATATAAATATGCTGTAAGATTTTTCAAAGAATAACAATGATGATTGAAAGAGTCGACTAAGAAAGTTTTGAACTGAAATACTTTTATGTTTCAAAAGTCAACTATTATTTGATATGTTATTTTATTAATTTCAAAAATATTTAATATCAATTTACCAAAGAAATAAATTTAGAAAAAAAGAAGTGAGAAGAACTTTTGTTTAAAGATCAACAGCATAAAGTCACTATGAGATTATTCTTTTAATTCTGATGCTAGATGCCTCTAAAGGAAACATTCGGTGTAACAGACAAAACTACAATATAACGATAAAGAATAAAACGCATCACGGAAGAATAACAGCACCGATTGTGGGATTCTCTAAACAACGTTTTAACTCCTATGTAAATTAAAATATTTATAGATAATGTGATATTAAATGGATAAAACGGATTTAAGTTTATTATTCAATACAGAGACAAGTATAAATTAATAATAATATATGATTTTACTTATATTAGTAATTTTTTATATATCTATACTTATAATAAAGCTCAATGTGTGTGTGTGTGTGTGTGTGTGTTGGCGCTCTACAGGCCAGACCATTCAACCTACAGCTACCAAATTTGGCACGTGTATACCTTGGAGGCCGGGAATGTGCAACTGGGGGTTATTTTTTCTAATCTTTAATTAGAATTTTATTTATTTAAAAATTAAGCGAAATTTTAGCTTGTTTCTGCTATAACTTCCGAAAATATTACCGCACAAAAAAGATTTTTACATGAAGTTAAAGATAAAAAATTTATCTTTTAAATGATACCATTGTTTTAACCTTAAAATTAAATTTCTATTTTTAATGAATTTTTAAATAAATATTTTAATACAAGACAATTTTTTCAACAATTTTTTTCGTACAAAATAAAAATAAAATTTAAGCTGCTCGAGCACGTTTCGCATTCATGGGAAAAAAATAGATTTTTTCAAAGTGTTGCCATCACATTGATTAAACCTCCAATTAAAAATAAATTAAATCTTTTTGGAAATGAAACAAATAAGAAGTATTATTTTTTTCTAAAAAATAAATTCAAGAAAAATTATTTTATGATCTTTTACATTCTCTATACAGGGTGTTTATTTAGTCCAGGAACCCATTTTGATGTTTAATAACTCATAAAATAATGAAGATATAAACAAACTTATGGCATTTATTGATGGAATAACTCACATATTTTCCTTTTCAAGTTTGAATATTTTTTCTTTTGTAAATATCGTCTGCGCGTGTGCTTAATTTCAGATAATTTAATTTTCCAGTCTAAATATCTGTACTTTTCTAAATATCGTCTGCCTATTAATTGCGTTTTTCTCTCTTTTGTTTTTCGCAACTATTGAAATGTTGTTTACTTTTGATGTGTTTGTTCTATGTAGTATTTTTGTATGTGATGTTTTATTCGAGCAGATATTAAGGAGAATGCATACATCACAAGAGAAAGCACATATTTTATGGTGGTCATAGAGTTAATTTCCAATCAACTAAATCACTGACTTTTAAGAGTTAATTTCCAATCACTTAAACTGACTGATTTATGAAAATTTGAATATCACTATTCAATAAAAAAAAGGATAATTTTAGATTTTCCATCGATCGTTTCAAAGAAAATACGCCAATCAGCGCGCAGGTTTCTCAAGATTAATTAGCCTAAGATTATGAAAATGTTAAGTTTTTCTAAATTTTTAACATTTAAAACTTCATAAATAAGTCTTAGTTGATCCTGGAAAATAGAAACATTCATTCATTTATTTAAAATTTAGTGTGTCCAGAATAGTTCTCAGAATATGATACCTAACTGCATTAAATTTAGACTTCATAATTTTTGAAATATATTTATAGGCCGTTACAAAATATTATTGATTTCATTTCAATCCCTTTGAAAGCAAAACGAAAAACTGAATTTTATGCTGAATCTCAGAAATTTTTGTTGAATTATTGTTTGAGATATTACATAAATTATGAAAAATATTTTTTAGTTAACATAAGACTTAAATAACGAGCGATTCTGTTTGCAATACTCATATTCAATAATAATAATAATTAATAAATAACAATAAAGATGATAAATAAAATAAAACGCTTGGTTTTATTAAAAAGTATCTTAATATTAATTCCAATTTCATCATTTCCACTTTAGATTAAAGTTGAAGTTTTGCCGGAAATGACAGCAAATTAGCAAAATATATAGAGTAAATTGAACGAAACGATCTAAACAGTATAAGTTTGGTATGACTATCAAAATTTGAAGATTAAAAATGTTTTGTTTGAGAATCCTTTAAGAGACCAGTTACTTAAAATATTTAATTGATAATTGTAGCGAGCGGTAATACTGGCGAACCGGCTGGTCGCCAAAAGAGATTAATATATATATATATATATATATATATATATATATATATAAAGAAGTATATATAGGATGTCCAAATAATTCAAATAAGATATACTAATGTCTCCCAAAAGCAAAAAATAAAATATTTTTTAAATATATTTTAATTATTCTTATATGAAGCATGCAAATCGAAAATATTGTAATCGTCATAAAATTCGACATTGAAATTTTGAAGAATCTCTTCATTTCAGGCATTCCTTATACACAAGATACATTTTTGCAATTGCATCAACTTGTCGTTTGTGTGAAAAGATACCTCAAAACAATAACAAGCTATAGTAATGAAATCTGATAAGTGACGTTTACTATTCTAATGTGCTGCAAATATTCTAATGTATTGCATTCTATGAAATTTAGACAAATTCCATCGTTAAGAACACTTGTGCATGTGAACACAATAACTTAAAAACACAAACAGTCAGATGAATCAGATAAAATAGTTATTATCATTGTAAATCAATGTATTTAAACACTCTTGCATTGTTGATCTGAAATAGATTTTGGATTCATTTCGTCAAAAGGGTAGGCGTTTAATTGTTTCTTTATTTTCGTGTTCGTGAATTTACTTTACTGTATATATATTAATGCAATGCATCTATAAACGTAACACACCATACTTTAACTTTTGTTGCTTTGATTTTCGACTCGTCAAAAACTTTTTACTTTATTGTGGATTCTCTTATATGTTTAAATTCTCGTTTCGAATTTAATCATCCTATCTACTCTTGTAGTCTATCTGAGGTTCAAACTTTTGTGAAAAATATTGATTTTAAATTTTCCATATTTCGATTTTATTAATACCGAAAAGCCTCAAATGCCCCTTCAATGAAATTACGGCGGGTTCCCGAAACTCCTAGATTTCACTGCAAAATTTCTTCCCCATTCTGTGAGGTTTGATGGATTTAATACTTGTGGTTTGTGCTTTCTTCATTAGAGAGTTCGCCCATATTGGTTTGAGAAACAAGAAAATTTTCAGATAATTCTAAAAGGATATTAGACCATACATTTCTTTAGTAGCCAAAAGCTATCCAGGGTCCTATTTTGAATATTAAACTCTTAACATCACAGGCCATCATTGAGGTTTCTAAAGTGGTAGAGGAATTTTTCTTATATTAGAAAGAGGGACTGTAGCTTTTCAGATCCCTTGAAGAGGTACCTGAATTTAAATGATAATAAGAAAGAGAAGGTTAAATGACAGGCTTAAAATAATCCGAAAGGACAATTATAAGTATCAAAAAATAAAATTTATTTATTAACATAATTCGGAAAAATGTATTGCAGTAAACGCAGATGTAAATAATATTATAACTATTATAAAAGAAAGTGAAATCTAAATGTGCTGAAAAGTTCAGAGCCGATTACCTAAACAACTGTGGTTCGATATGAAAGAAAAGAAAATTGGTTTTGTGTAAGTATCACGTCTCCCGAAAATTACATCTCAAAACAATTTGATTTTCTTCCAAAAAATTCTCTGGTCTTATATAAATGCAACATTGGCAACGAGGAATTTTCCAGACGAAACTGATTGGATATGTATCTCTTTCATTCGACCTAAATTAAAGTAGGGATGCTTCCAATGGTATTCTGTTTTCTTTTCTAAAAAATGGAAAAAGATATATTGGGAACTTTAGGCACACCGAGGGAATTCAAATCCGCAATTGTCGAGCAAAAAGTAAAAAAGTATTTCTCCGCATGTCTTCAACGCACCAAGTTTTCACAAGGACGTACCCTGCTGCATATTGAAGGGACAGCTCTGCCTCCAAAACACTCCAGAATACTCCCGGAAACTTTTAGAGTCAATAAAAAGTATGAACTTTCGTGGTTGAAAATTCTATATTTTTGGTGCTCTATTGAAACTTTTTTTTTCAGTTATTTTTCGCCTATCAATTTGAGTTCCTTAAACTTTTTCTCTCGAAAAGTAAGAAAGCCAACATAGAATATTTATACGCTTAGTATTTATTTACAAATTTCATATTAATAGGACTTTACATTAATAAAAATATTTATTTACTAGTCGTCTTTGCGGACCACTTTATTAGCTGGGAGTACTGACTGTTAAATTTCAATTGAATCTATTATAATTAATTTAATATTCATGGTTTTCTTTAAAAAAGATCATTTTAAATTTCAAATTGTGAGATGAATTTAAAGTGTGTTATTTTTAAAAAAAATGCTCGTGCTCTTTTCATTATCTAATTGATAGTCATTATATAATTTTTGGAATGTCCTTGTAATGTCAGTGTCAAAATCGAATGCTTATTTCTTATAAATTGGCTTTGGGGACCAGTTAATTCACCGGTGTTATTGGTTATATTTAAATTCATTTAAATCTTTTAGATATAACTTCTTATCCATGATTCCGTTTAACTACCAGACATCAAATTCGTGTTATTTAAATTGTGTCGCATATAATCTTTCCATTGTGTACATGGACTATGTTAAAGGAGACCAGCTTCTTGACAACATCTATCTATATATTTTCTATCTTTCTGGCCTTTATCTATCTTCTAAATTTCATGTCACTTTCTTTTTTATTCGTCCTGAATTGATATTTTAAATTGTATAGATAATAAACAAAATCCTTTTTTTCTAATTTTGAACTATGTAAGAAAATTACGAGCATAAATACTTGGGATAACAGTGAAAACGATATGAATACCTTGACAAAAATGAAATATGTTCTAGAAAGTCAGCCATTTTTTTATTTAAAAAATTTGAGAAAAATTTGCACAACTTATAAATTAGTAACAGTAAAAAAACAATTATTTAAACTTTTAAATGATGTAAAAAACATTTTCATGATTCATTTAATTTCATTCAAAAAATTTTAAAAAAAAGATTTTCCAAGGATGTTAAACATAATTATCTAGTATATTTACAATGAAATAAAACA
Organism: Argiope aurantia; assembly: GCA_026543865.1. Taxonomy (NCBI): domain Eukaryota; kingdom Metazoa; phylum Arthropoda; class Arachnida; order Araneae; family Araneidae; genus Argiope; species Argiope aurantia. Next base: position 112,349 of record JAPMOR010002428.1, read on the forward strand.
TTCAGCTATTAAAAATTTAGAAATAATTGAAAAAGAACTTTAAATATGATCTAAAATAAATCTAAACGACAAAGAAGGAAAATATATAAAAAATCTGATTTTTTTTTCATGTTTTCACTGCATAAAATAAAATACTTAGTTTTTAAATAAAGTAGAAAAAGAATGGAGAATATTTAATATGCAGTCAAATATAAATTGATATAGAACAGCTATTTTAGGTCACAGATGATTTTTTTTCAAAATCTATTATTTCAAAAGTTTTAAATTCACGTTATCGTTAAAATAGTAAGTGTATTAAATAATATTTTGTCAGCAAATGTTGTATCTTTCCTACATTATTTCTAACAATCTTTTCCGAAGCAAAATATTCCATTCGTTAGCACAATTTTTATGCTTGCACATTTAATAAATAATTTTCCTTTTGATTTCACGACATTTTTTTAAATCTATTTTTTTTAAATTAAAACCAAACAGCTCTACAAAATCTTTTTATTCACTTATTCACCAATTATTCTGCAAAGCAGTTTTAATTACTGAAAGACATTTTCAGAAAAAATGTGTTCCGCGTCAACCACTGTTAGAAAAACAGGATCGTTTTTTTATATTAAAAGGATCATTTAATTTGTATCAAATGGGCACAAGAGTTAGTCTTTTAGAAATTTCGCTTCGTTTGAAAAATTTCCCTTCATGATGCAAATAGATTAATTTATGGAATATTATAACCACTTAAATTCAGAGAACTATTACGTCTTCTACTTCATTAAATACGGATGATAATTAAGTGAAGGTTAGTACTTTTAATTTCAAAGTTCAGTGTTTTATATTTGGCCAGAAGTGTTGATCACTTAGAGTTTCATGAGAAAATGTTTCAGAATGCTTTAGGGCTCCAAAAGAAAATCAACCTTCGCTCACAATTTTTAGATTTCTGGAAAGGCGAAAAGTAAAGTAAAACAAGAGACATTATTTCGAATTCTCTTAATAAAAGTTGTAGATTAAATGAAGCATTGCCACATTCAACTCCAGGAGATATGGAACATATTAAGAGAATGAAATGGCAGTGAATAGTGTTGTTTTGTTTCAGACGTTTCCATGATGGTATTTTCTTGGAAATGTTAATGAATGATATCATACAGCAGGGGTGGATAGATTTTTTGAAGATGCGGGCTACTTCTCATTTTTTCGAAGGTGTTGCGGTCCACCCAGTGGCATAGGTGAAGTGAGCTAAAAAAATGGTCTGCAATATTTATTACAACTTAATAATAAATATGGAATATGTACTTACCTATACCATTACAAACATAATAATACCTGCAAGATAAAAACATAAAAATAATAGCCACAAATATAATCATATCAAATGATGCATTTAATATGAAACAATTCAAAATACATTAAAAAATAAATCATTTTCATCTAAAGTTAGTTCTCGTAGATAGTAGAAGACTTAGTCTTCATACAGTCCGTCCATCTTGAACTATCTCGATATATCATTACTAACTGCTCATATTCCCTTTGATTCTAAGTAGTCTTCTGTGAGACAGGAACAATAGGTTGTCTTCATTATATTTATAGTTGAAAATGCAGATTCACACAGGTGGGTAGAGTGAAAATACAATGTTAAATGATATGCAACTTTTTTTTAAAAATTAGGATATTTTACTTCCTTATTCGATTCCAAAATTTATTCTTAGGTGCTTTTAAAATGACGGGTGTTTAAATTAGGTTCTTTTAAAACCACGTGCTTTTAAAATGACGGGTGTTTAAATTAGGTGCTTTTAAAACCACGTGCTTTTAAAATGACGTCATTTTGAAGGATATACTTGATATACGTTCCTATACTTGAAAGAATGCCATTTAATTTTTCACATTCTAAATAAAAATAAGTTTTTCTTTCTGTTCTAAGTGCATGAAAGTGTATGAATGGATTGTGTTCCATCTTGGTGTTCGAATTTATTTTCATTTTAATTTTATTATATTATTGCCCTATTTTGAAAAATATATAATGGCTCTATTGGTACTTTGTTTTTTTAACCGCGGTCGGCGTGAAAGAATGGCAAATAAGCATTCACACTTCCAGTAGTCACCGCCCATTTGAAGGAATGAGGCCCATCCACAACATGAATTGAAACATGCTCCGGATTTACACACTCGATGCGTCGCAATTACTCTCATCCACTCACGAGGCCGCGGTGGCCTGATGCTAAGGTCTCGGCTTCGGAACCGGAGGTTTTCCGGTTCGAGACCTGATTCCATAGAAGAACCATCGTGTAAGGGGGTCTGTTGCACGTTAAATCTGTCATGACCAAACGTCCTCCCGCTGGTGTGGTGTAGTGTGGAGAGGGGGGTGCCAGCTCAGGTGCCGTCCTCGTCATCTGACCGCGCTTCAAAATTACGAGGTACGTCCCAAAATAGCCCTAGTGTTGCTTCAAACGGGACGTTAATATAACCAAACTAACCAAACCAAACTCCTCCACTCGTCCAGAAAATAAAACAATTCTGGCTCTCGACGTTGGATTTCTTGATGAAATTAAATATTGGGTTATGTAAAACTGTCTAAATTTTTTAAAACACAATTGTTTAAAAAATTATTTTTGAAAAACATGTATCCTTTTTTTTTTTTACTTGAAAATGCTCAACTAATAACTTTTTTATATTCTGCACAGGAAAATGTAATGACTTTCACAGAAAAATTAAATCAAATTATTGTGTTTTCATTTTACAGATTATCCAAAAAATGTAGTTTTCTATGACATGTATGAAATAAATGAAACTCCTCTTAAAATGAATACCCATGTTGATAGAATGAAACTGGGAAAGAGTGTTAACATGAAGGTGTATTGCGAAATAAAAGAATTTAGGAATTAGCACTGAAGTGAAAATTAAACTGGAAACTGCAGGATTAATGGGTTAAAAACAAAATGGTTGGGATATTCAAATAAAACATATTCTTCTTTTAATTTATTTTGTGAATAGAATATTTAACCAATAACATTTTGAATAGATCATTTATTCATTTTGAATGAACTAATATCTTGCTTTTTACCAATAATCTGAAAAGGGTTTTAACTGGTATAACAATGATATATAACAGTTATATTGATATATATCATAACAGTTTTGCATAATTGGAATAGAACAAATCCATTTTCAGTGAGAAAATTCAAATATTACCTAAAGCCGACTCGAAATGTTGCGCAATGAATATAGATATAATGTTTAAGAATAATATATCATCTAACTCGTTATTATACCTTAAAATCATATTGAAAGCAAGAATCAACGTATATTTAGTTGAATATGGATACCTTCATTGATTCGCTATCATCACTGATGTCATCATCGTCTATTGAACCTGAGTATTGTTACTGCATATACGAAACAAATGCATCTAGAACATATTATTTTTGCTCTTAAATAACCGTCATCTTTATTAAACAACGGACAAATAGATAATACACCCTGCACTTTTCAAGCAAGAATAACAAGCAGATATTAAAGATGCATTTTTTATTCAAGCAATATTACTTTTATAAAACTTTCAGTAACCAAATGTTACTAAACCATAAAATAGTTCACAAGCACTCTAATAAACATGTATCACCACATCAAATGATCTTACTTCAACTTAAATTATGATTTTATATATTTGTGCATATGAGCCGAATAAGCATATTTTTTTCCTCTTAGTTAAGCTAGCTTTCATTACTTGATTCTCAACTGGAATGAGATTCGATTTTCTAATTCAAATTTAATTCCATAATTTAACTGCAGAACGCAGTTTCAGTAACATTTCCCAACAAAGACAACCAGAACTCAATATGTATTCTCTTAATAACTAGAAAGGTTTATTTCAAAAGACTTTGAATTGCATTCATCATCATCTAAGAATTTTCTAAACCAAGTATTTTATTGTGCAAAAGTATAAGGACTTTCATCGTCCTCAACTCACTCATGTTCATAAATTAAGGATAATTAAGAGTGACACGGAAATCGAACTCTACAATACATATATCACACGTAAAATGACTTCAAAAATCATATGAAAATTGCAGGAAGCCACCAGATGACACCGATAGTACGTCACAATGACGAGAGTGTAAGAGAGTGATGTATAAGGAATGCAGGCAAAGAAGTAAAATTGTTCGCAAGCGCTTTATAAGCCTTTCAGTGCAATACCCGTATAATTATGACACAAAGGACGCATTTGGATGATTTATTATGCGGTAGAATGATCGGCCGTCTGGAATGTAGGCGTACCCAGGTGGAAGTATCCGAAGAGCTTGGAAATGCCCTGAGTGTCATCGCCAGGATTGGCAACGTTTCTGAGATGATGGCAATATGAGTAGATGTTACAGCACAGGTCTCCCCCGAATTACAACGCCGAATGAGTACCGCTATTTGGCAGTTACTGCCAAAAGAAACAGACGGAGCACAGCATCAGAGCTGTCTCGTCAGCTCTCTTCAGCCACTGGTACGACAGTTTCAAAGCAGACCGTCTACAGACGCTTAGGGTAGATTGGTCTATATGCTCGTAGGATTGTTAGATGTGTTACTTACTGCAACTCACTGCCTGCGGTTACCCTGTAGTAGAGAGCATGCATTGTGGTCACCGCAGCAGTGGGTTTGTGTGATGTTTTCCGACGAGTCCAGGTTTAGCTTGCAGTCTGATTCGCGCCAGACTTTTATATGGACAGGCCAGGTACCCGTTATCACCAAGAGAACATCATCGAACGACACCGTTACGGTAGTGCAGGATTGCTAGTTTAGGGAGGAATTATTCTGGGTTCCAGAACTGACTTGCATGTTCAAATTGGAATCATGGCAGTCCAAATCTATCGGGACGTCATTCTGGAACAATATGTACGTTTGTTTCAGGGCTCCAAGGGCGCAGAATTCGTGTTTATGGATGACAACGTCCATCCTCACCGTGCAAACATCGTAAACGAATGCCTTCTATCGAAGGAAAGCACATGCATAGACAGGTCAGCATTCTCGCCGGACTTGAATCTAGTAGAACATGTGTGGGACATGCTTGGCCGACGAGATGCAGCACGTCAACCACCTCTTACATGTCTACAGCAAATTATAAGAGCATTGCTTGATGAGTGGTGTAATATTCGCGAAAATCAGATCGATAATTTGATACTCAGCCTGCTTAGGCGTTGTATGGGCTGTATTGCATCGTCTGGGAGACATACTACGTATTTACCATCATACCAACCATGTAATATTGGTTTTAGAAAATAGGGTGTGTTTTTTTTTTGTAATTTGCTCCAGGAAGCAAAAAAATCGCAATTTTGATTAATAATATCAAAGATATAGCATCTTTTTTGTTCTTTACCCTTTGTTTAATAAATAGACTTTACAAATAAGTCACATTTGTTGTGCTTCTGGCTCTTTCTTTTCCTGAAATTGCATTATCCTTAATTTATGGACATAAGTGTAGTTTATTTTCTTAGATTATGGTGAAAAATGTGTACCTTCTTTGCACAATTTAATTAACTGGAATGACGCTTGAATTTCTTTTTTAAGTCAATAAAAGTTTTACTTCTATTTTTCTTGAAATGTTCATTCATCTTACGGAGAAGTTTTAATTTCATTTCTTTCTTGATTATTAAATATAATTTTCTACAGTTCCTATATTTTCTATTGTTTAGTTATGTTGTCTTAGAATCAAAATCGTATCACTGAGTCATATTTATGAATGGCTAATTCTAAATATAATTTGAAAAGATGATTTACTTATAATGGATGTGCAAAACTAATATCAATTTAAACATCGAACAAACTGCAATGGATTCGGAATATTATGAATTCAGGATTAAAAACATAACACACAAAATAACAAAAATAAGAACTGAATAGAATAAATTAATCTCAAAATCTGAGTGAAACTGATATTTTTCTAGGGATTTCAGTTCTATATAATCATAATAAAATATACTATGCATTGAAATTTTAGCAGAATGTTTATTTTTAATTTCAATAAATTTCTACTTTAAAAATATTACGTATGAGTTTTACGAATTGCATGTAGTACAAATCTACTAACAAAAGCACTCAAATTCAGTTAACTTTAAACCTTAAATTCAGCTCAACATTAAATATCCAAATGCATATTTATTTACAGTTCACTAAAGATTTTATTTTCAAGAACAAAGGATCAATTTATATTGTTATTTATTTGTGTACCAAATTAAACCTAATATCTTTACGAACAATGACAAAGATGTTTCATGATCATATTTATTCAAAGCTAAAACAGGCTTTTAAGAAATAAAGGCAATAATAAAGCAAGAATAAATAACAAGTCGTGTTAGAGAAACTAAAATATTCCCATTACTTTTCTTCCACATGGAATTTTTATTAGTTCTCTTTATTTGTCCTCATGATCTCTGGGTTTCTGTGAACTTTCTTGTATGAAACTTTTGTTCTATTTGTAAAGAGATTGTAAAGAAACTGTTTTTTTTTTGTTATGAAAATTCTGCATTTCTCCAAAATTATCTATACATAGATATTCTTGATGGGTAGAAATCAATACAAGAAAGTTTAATCATGTGTAAAAGATTTAATTATCAAGATACATTTATTGATAGTACTTACAAAGGAAGTTTTTTAAGTGATATGTTTTAATAAAATAGGTACACTTGTTAGAGAGTATATGGTAAATAATATCAAAGAAAAGCTTTTTTTTTTTTTTTTTCAAAAAGGTGAAAATTGTCAGAATATTTTACCAGGTAGCATGAATCAGTTTGAATACTGATTCTTAAAATTGTATATCTAGAATTCATAGAGAAATACAGCACTGAAGTATTGTATTTCTGCCATTTGTTTATAGCTTATTGCTATATTTTATATATTTTTTTCCTCTTTTCATATAATTTTTTAGTAAACCAATTCTTATATTATCTTTAAAAATAATGTTACATTTAGTAATAAAATAAAAGAAAATCATTTATATAATTGAAACCTTATACATTTTTATTCCCATAACTTAATAAAAAATAGCCCTCTCTTTTCTAAATATCTTAGCAATATATTCATTCTATCATTATTCTAACTTCTACATTGAATTTCTTCAATTTTAATTACATTTTAATTCTTTATTCTTAATCATTTTTTGACATTGTTTACCATAAATAATTTCAGTAGATCAGACTTTAAATGTTCAAATACAAAATAATTGCATCACAATTTTAATGAAGAGAATCTGTCAATAATTGTTAGATTTGCAGATCTTTTTACGTTTCTATGAAGCACAATATTCTTCAGCTAAAATGAAAACAAGTTTTCAATTTTTTTATGAAAATATAAAAATATGCTTTTCTGTCATCTAAAAAATTTTATATTTTCAGATGAAAAGAAAGTATAATTTTTATAAGTTCTTCTTTTTCCAATATCGGCATATTTTAAGTAAAACTATCTTTTCAGCCAAAGTTCTTTTAAATGTTTTTGCTAATGTATCATACTTTAACAAGGAAATGTTCCATATTAAAAAATTAATAAAAAGTATTTGTATAAAACAAAAAAAGATTATTAATAATTTAAGAATTAGGACGCCTTTTGAAGAAGGATAAATATTACGTAAATAATGGGAAGGAATACTTGTTTAAAATTTTTTGTCTTATACTAATAAATTGGTTGCGTATTTAAAGAAAATTTATTTATTCATTGCTTCATTTATTAGCAATCACTTCATTTTTAAACGTAAATCTTCAGATGCCTCCCTTTCAAGAAACGAACAATCATGTCAACATATAACCAGCTACACGCTACGACGAAGTCGCCTTTCTTTCCTTTTGGCCTGCGGTCTTCACCAATGTCCTCGATATTTAGATTCATTTTACACGCAAGACATTTACCGTGTTTTAATGAAGCCCATTAAAATATTTTGATAAAGAAAATGTAGGCAAATTTATTAATTTGTTGATAGAATGCGTTTTATATCGTGATTTATACTTTTCAGTCATCAGTGACTGGCACGACCCGAATGGAAAGTTTAGTGTCAGTAACCAATAATTGTTATGGATTTTAAAGTGTTAAATAAAAATGCATCTAGCATTTCTTCTTTGTTCATCCTCCTATATTGATCGCAGTAATTACAATATTTGATACTAGACATCTAACGTTCTGTTTCTTTCTACAAGTTAAAGAAAATTTGGAAAAAAAAAATGTTTATTTGTTCTATGAAATGATTCGATTTTTGTTTCGACTCTTAGCTCAATCAAAACTTCTGTCCTAAACATTATTTTCTTAGCTCAGAAATTTAATCTGCCCTCAGCTACCTTTCTCTTCTTAGATCGAAAAACAAGCAGAGGAATGTCGAAAGAAATCGGAACCGCAATTGGAAAAGCTGTTGTTTTCTGCTGTGGGAGCTAAGGGCCACTGAGAAATTTGTTAGGGATTAGCTGAGGGACGTTTCCAAAGCAACGAAGTAAATAACTCCAAAATCTTTTATAGAATTTATAAAAATTGTTCTTAATTTATAATTTTTTTATTTGTAAAAATTGTCGTTTGTAGCTTGTTTCTAGTTTGTTCAAAGTATTGCATTGAAATAAGAATTGTAGTAAACTGAAGAAAAGTATTCACTTCTTCTGAAAATAATGAGCGCATGCAATGTAATTCTATATTTTATCGAATTTAACAAACAGGTATATTGATTTCTTTTCTGATTGTTTTCAATTCATTATACAATGCAATACATGCATTGCTTAAATTACAAAAAAAAATGCATCTAAATTACATTTGCATTACATATGAATAATATTTATATTACAGCTAAATTACATTTATATTACATCTAAATACTATTTATAATACATCTAAATTACATTTACATTATATCTAAATAATATTTATATTACATCTGAACAATATTTATATAACATCAAAATTGCATTCACATTAGATAATATTTATATTGCATCTATATTACTGTAAATTTCTTCAAAAAAAACTGTTGTCTTGTTAACATCATTTATTTTCGTACCACTTCAAATTGATTATCACAGATTAGGACACCTCTATCAATGCTAGCATTGGGTGCCACGTCTCGAACACAGAAAAACTTTCTTAAGCTGAACATTAAGATACAAAACCAATGAATAAAAATTTCTCAAATGACAAAAACGCCCTCTATGGACTTAAACCTGAAACAATTACAATTAAATAAAGCTTTTTAAATAGAATATTTACATTTTGTTAAATTTCTTTCTATGTCGATTTGTCAGCTTGTTTGAGAGAACCTTTCTCTTATTAAAATATGTATTTGGAATGCAAATTCTGTCATGAAGAATTCTGCCATTATTATGAATATACATTTAAAAGAAAGTCATTTTCAAGAAAAAGTTGTTTCGATTACCTTACCTTCTTATGCAAGAAAATTTTATTATTCTCGTTTATTTATGTAAGAAATAAGAGTAGGGCATTTTTCAAATAATTTTATAATTCAATTCGTATCAGACAGTTTTTTCTGGTATCCTGTAAGATGATAAGATGTAAGAAATTTGATATGAATCTGTTGAAATTAATTTTAAAAAAATTTGGTAATTATACTGAGGTTTTAAAATAATTCCATGTGTTCCACAACATGTGTTAAAAATTTACAAATGCATGCATCAAAAAAATATATTTCATTTTCATTGAATTTTCTACTTTAATTAATTTCTTTAATGGCAAATTCTATTTAGAAACTGAAATGGTTTATGAAATGTTCGGATATTAAAAAATTACAGTTAATAATTTTCCACTAAAAATTATGAAAAAATTATTAAAAATAAAATATTTAAACAAAAAAATTAATTTTATTATTGCTTTATCCTATGATTTTCTAATGCTTAATCCTACAAGTCCTTGTTTTTGAATTTTGAAATTGGGATGAGACTATTCTTTCTTTATATATATTTCGCTTCAGTCGTTTCATTTTCAATCTCATAGGTTGTTTATATGTTTGTTGTTTCGTACTTTGCATACTTACACTGAATTCTGTCATGAGTTTTGTGCACTACAAAGGTCTGATAAATTTGGCGGGTGTGATTATTTTGGCAGTGAATGAATAGAAGTGCAATAAAAAATTTAATTTTAAAGTTTGAACATTACATCAATTGTATAAGGGTTTTAATATTCAAAAACCAAAACAAATTTTCAAAAAAACAAAATAAATACTTCTGCCTTATTAATTAAAACAAAAAATATTGAATTTCATGAAAGTGTGGAATTTTAACTTGTCATAAACTATTTCAATCATTTTATAATGATTGATTGTATTCTGTTTTACAATTTTTTTTCATTAACCGGATTATTTAACTTTTTTTTATTTGATTTTAAAACACAATGCATTCAATAATGTTTTATCAAACAGTTTTCGAGGTAAATATTTTTATCTACAGTTTTGTACTTTATTTCTGTGGCGTATTTGAATTGTAATCATTTTGAAAAACTATTGCTTCTAATTTTTTTCAATCTTCTCAATGGCTCATATAATTTTAACAGTTTATTTAATAAATAGCTCAAATCATGCTCAAAAACACAATTTTATAGATATGAGTAAAATAATAAATGTAATTATTAGAAATAAATTTCAATACATGAGCATTGTTGGGATATTTTTGAACTTTTTTATGTTAAAAATAGGATTTGATCACAAAATTAGTAACGGGGGTGAAAACCAAAATAACGAAAGTGTTTACTTTCATATGATGCATAAAAAAATTATTTCTCAATATATTTGATTCAAAATGTTGATGAATTTGCAAGTGTACGCTTTACCTGAGTCAGAAAAAATGAACTTTAGAATGGCATCTATCTATCTGCGAATATGTTATTTCGAAGATGTAGAAAAATAAAAGGACAAATTTTGGATATTATTCTTCATCAGATTTTTACAAATGCTTAACCATCATAAGTTACATAAATAAATGTCGGCGCTTATTCTATCCAAACTGCAACAAAACTGTAGTTAGGCTTCAAATTTCTTATTCCTAAGTAAAAAGAAAATGAGGTCCTACATTACGAAACATACCTCAAAACTCAAAATATTGTATAGGTTGCTTGTAACGGAATAACTCAATTTGCTCTGTTAAAAGCAAACAAAAAAATAAAATAGTCGTTTTGCTCATCAGAAATCAAAAATAACAGTTGAAAGCAGTTTTCAACATAACAGTACGGATCCTCATCAGAAATTCGAAGGTACCCAAGTTATGTGATAAATTATCCTACAATTTTTCTGCATGCATGTGAAGCTTTAAAAAAATGTAGATGTGCATGCATGCCGATACTTGTTTTTTTGAGGCTACATAAAAGTGCAGGTGTTTGTTCCCCCTTACCTACTGACGTTGTTAAACTTAAGACATGAAAATTTACAGATTTTCAAACCATCACAGCAAAGATGCTGGAAGATTATAGATAAGCTATCATATCTCTTTGATATCCTCCGTACTTTTGTTGGTGTTATAAGCATTCATTAGAAGCAACACTTATAATGAAGACTTATAATTGTGTTGAATTTAAATTTTGGACTATTTGTAATTTCTGATGAACAACTAGGCTATATTTTTTCTTTTCTTTCCTCCACAGAATATCCCTGAACTTGGAATCTCTGGAATTCCCTGCCGGTTGAATGGATATAAGTGAAAATATTTATTAACCCTTTAAAAGGCCATTTTTTTTCTAGTCATGATATATTAAAATATCTGTAGGATTGATATTGACTTAAGAAAAGTTATTTGTTTAGCTTATAAAATAAATTTAATTTGATTAATTAATTAATTTAGGTAATTAATTACTAATTAATAAATGAAGACAGATCATTTTGTGTGAGATAAGAAACTGAAGCATCTAGCACTTTGTATTTTTGAAAAAATTGTGAGAACTTATGCCAACCTGTATAACTTTATTCAAAGGTTGATGAATTTGGTGGGAAGCATACTTCCCATGGCTCTAGAAAGGGTTAAAAAAATTTAAGTTTACATACGGTGCACAATAAACAAATAACTATATACAATATAATAATGATAAAGGGAATGTTCAGTGGGGAGTATGAGTTGAGGAATTTTGATGAAGTTAAATTTCTTGATTTCCAAAATTATATTAAAGAAGGGCTTGATTGAGGAACGGGACAAGAATTTATTCAGGGCTTGGGTCCGGGGAAATCAATTCTTCGTTGTCCTGCAGGAACCGCATAAGATTTCTATTTTTGATTTTGGACATCTTGTTTCCCATGAAGTGGATCCACCAAATTCGTTCGAGGTCGTGAGTGGGTTTGTAAGATGAAAAGACGTGGTGAGAGGGCAGCTAGTGGCATAATAAAGTGGATCACCTACTTCACCGCAGCCACAGTGATTTAATATGAAATCGCTTGAAGTACGAAAGGAAAGAGCTATGGTCGGTTGCAAAGATTATATCTAACCTGTTCCAAGATAATGTAAGTTGATAAATGTTTCTGCAAGCCGTTTCCTTTTGATAACCCTTCAGAGTTGGGATATTCATTTATAATCACTTTATACATGTACATAAGAAGTTTGAGGGGAAAAAACTCTTACTAGGAATTTTACCAAATGTATGATGCATTTCACAATGGTATAAATATTTACACTTAATGAATATTGTATTAGTTAAAAGAATTCAAATTATCATGATAGACGAAAACATGTTTCAACTACTTCCTAAAAATTCCACATTTCAAGAGATTACATATTTTAATATTACTTTACATTAAATTTTATATCTTCATAGTATAGATCATTCCTACTTTCTATTAAATTTATTAAAATACCATCCATGGAACCTAATTATAAATATGTTTCGCTCCCACTCATAAAATTAGAAGACGAGACTTTCAACTAGATTTTCTTTTTCAAAAAGAAGAAAAAATATATTACCTACTTTAAGAGCACCGACAGAATTCAAATCCACAATTGTCGACCAAACATTTTCCCAGCACGTTCCGACATGCCATGTTTTCACAAGGACTTACGCCGCTGCATATTGAAAAGAAAGCCGTCACTGAGAAACACTCTAGCCGATTCCCGTAAATTTTTGGAGTCAATAAAAAAAAAAAAAAAAAAAAAAAAAAAAAAAAAAAAGAATTTTTTTTGGATGGGGAGGGGGGAGCTGGGTAATGAAAAACTGTGTTTTGCCATCATATTGAACCTGCTATTTGGGGTTTTTCGTCATTTCAACTTATTTCGAATCATCTTCTTATCTTGCAGTATTCTTATATAATTCTGAACGAAATGAAATATTTATATTTTTTACAATATTATCATTACTATTATTAATATTTGAATTTTCAAAATTGTTTCCTGAAATTGTAACACCATTACCTTCATGAAGTGCATGAGCTTTTTAAATTTGTTAAAGATATATTTTAAATTTTTTAGCAGATTTTGAAAGCTATAAAACTTTTTATGTTCTTCACAAGAGCAATGAATACGTAAAATTTCTCGTAAGGAAAATTGAACAAAATTAGAAAATAGATTTTTATAATGCTTTGAGAAATGTAAAAGCGTGCACAAGAATTATCGTCACACAAGAAGTGTGTTAAAATACATTGAGCTATTTATATATTGTAGAACTATAAGAAAATCTAGAACAAATGCAATATAGCTCTTATCCTAACATCTGCTAGATTTTCTATTCTATGCAACAGTCCGTTTTTCTGTAACCTTCATTAGAAGTATTATCATCATATCACCAGTGACTTATTGTAAACATATGCTGTAATAAAACTTTTATTCGAAATCAATGATTCCACAAAATTTTAAATTATGGTTACTTTATAATCAAACAGCTCTTTTACGTGAATTTTTATGTTTTTAGACAACATTCTTAAAAATGAATCATCAATATCTGTTAGGCATTCAGATGTTTTCTGTGTAAATTTAATTTGAAGATAATCAATGAATAGATAACACTAGGGTTTTTAATCTCTAAAACAACACAGAACAATTATTAAAAACATATCGTTAGCATTAAATTGTAATGAAATTTTACTTCTTTTATTCCGAAATAATGAAACAAAAGCATTTAAATCTACTTTTATTTTCCATTCCAGAATTAATAAAAAAAATTAAGATGACTTTGTGGAACTATTTTAGTTTCATAACAAGATTTTTCAAACTGAATCGCCAAAGTGTGTGTGATAAGATAACGTGTTCAAACTCTTTGTTTCAGATATATCCGACGAAAGATATAACCTTCCATTAAAAGAGTGTAATCTCTCATATATTTTGACATATTTTTCGTTCTGCTTTCAAATTAATTGTCAATGACCTCAAACATTTTTAGCCACTGGGGAATCAGATTAAGGAGGTTCTAATTTCATTTACCCTTTAGGTCCAGGAACCCCAATTTCATCCTGTCAAACTTCATCCCCAGTTTCATCCTGTCAAACCCCAATTTCATCCTGTTGGCAACGACATGCCAAAAAAAACTGATTCTGTTTTTGTTTTTTGTTGTTGTTTTCTTTTCTTTGTCTTTCTGAAATAAAAAAAAAAGAATGAAACAATAATAAAGGATGATTTTTTTCTCAAAACTATGAAAGGTCAAGTAGTACAAAATTCTTTTTACTAATGATAAAGGTGCTTTTTTATAGATATAAAGTGTAAATATCTTCATGATAATTGTGATATATATATAAATTGCGATATACTTTTGCAACTTTTTGGGAAAATGAAATAAAATGCTCAAAAATGATTATTTCCAAAATATTAATTATAAAGTTAAAAATTAATACATTATAAATAAAAAAGAACAAGAGATTTAGTAGAGTGCTGCGAATAATGTGAGCATAAAACACCAACATCTTGAGAAGGGTCAAGTAGCTTCTCTTATAATTATTATTGATAAGTGCAAGTTTCATGAAATATTCCTTCATTTCTTAAAATTATATAACAATACATAATAAAGTAATCTCCTTAACACCTTAATTAAAACTAAACTACACATCGCCAAACTTTATAATTTCACACCGACCAAAAGAACTTCAAAGGAATTTTAATAGCTTAATGAATTTTACAAAGTAACTTTATCGCACCGTTATTTATTCTTCGGTTGCTTAAATTTTTAAATCAATTTTTAAAAAAAAATAAAACGAGAAAAAATCGATCTTTTGTTTACAGACGGCTTATTTAATCCTTCTAGGAAGTAAAAAAATAAGTATTTCAAAACTCTTCTCTTCCCTTTGGCCCTAAATCTCTTCTTTACGAGGTAAATAAAATTGAGCCATCGAACTTTGTTGCCACTTTAATTCAACGAACTACTTTTCTTGTGCTTCATTAAACGCAGACGAAAACTGAGTTACGGCTTAAAATTTTAATCTCTCCAAAGTTAAGTGTTTTATATTTGACCGAGCATGTTGATCGCAGAGAGTTTCTTGAGGAAAAGTTTGGAAGCGCTTTCATGATTCCGAAGAAAAGCCTTCACTCGATCCGAGATTTTTGAATCATAGATGTGTGAAAAGCGACTCTATTTTATTCTGGAAAATAAGTGACGCCATCTTTCCAAAGGCTATGAATCGATATAAAAGATTAAATCAAGCGTGGTTGCATTCAGTATTCGAATTCTTCAAGTTCCTCGGCTTATCATAATTCCTCACAGCATTGACACTAAAGTTCATTTCCTACTATAATGGAGTTAAGTTAAATTTTCATTTTTATATTTTATATAACCTAAGGCTATTCATTGCTTGTGTGATTTTCCATTAATTAAAATATAAGATTTTGTATTACTAATAACTTCAGGGTGATAGCTAAAGATATTTTCTAATACAATACATTCACATAAGATACTTTATTCAATTTATGCTCTTGTATTTTTCCATCTTATTTCAATTTAAAATTGCAACAAATCTATCTGTCATTATTTTGCTATGAAAAAGAAGCAGATCTATAATAAAAAGCGGTCTTTTTCCTTTTTTTCAATAAATTTTAGATTTAAAAATTGATGACTATTATTGTATCTTATCAACGATCTTCCTGGATGGGACTCAAAGCTGCAGGGGAATACATCCGTTGCTAGTAATAGGAGGTAGTATGATATTGATTCTAGAGTTGAACTAAATTTATTTTTTGTAAAAATTAGTTTATATCATTATAAAGCTTTATGGTTGTATTTTTTCGTCACTAGATATTTAATTTCATAAAAGCTACCGCATTTGTTACTATAATGAGAAGAAAGGTAAATTTTAATAATATATTGTCCTGTTATAGTTATTTAATAACGATTTGTGTATCGTTGATTTCTTCAGGTGCTACTTTGTGTACGCTTTATCAGCATTTTGATACATCTTATTTTCTTGTAAAATGAAGCTTCATCATTCTTTATTGAGCCTGTTGATCATTTTATCATACACCGGCCAGATTTGAGTTTTCCATAATTATATATATTACTCTAAATCACGATAAATTTCCGTGAAAAATGCCTTACCTAAGGAATGTAATATGGGATTACAAATATTTTTTTTAATTTGAATCGATACCTTTTTCCATGTCATTCCTTGAGAAAGGAGGGCTGCTTAAAACCGCAAGTTGCATTTTGTGTTTTATTTTTTCATTCGACTCATGCTGTACTTTTCCAATCCTCAGGTGATGTAGTAGATAATAGATTTCTGTTGAATTATGTGTTCTGATAAGAAACAGTATAATTCTTTCTGATCTTGAGGAAATATATTAAATATTCTAAAGAGAGCTTCAAAAAAAGGGGAACACAATAGTTTTTTTTTAAATCTAATTTTCAGGATATAGCGAAAAAAATACAAAATCAGTAAAACATCATATGACTAAAGAAAGAGTAGGCCATGTTGCATTTGTTGTGTCAATGTCGACTGTTATGCGGCAATAAAAATTTCAATTAACTAATAAGGCAAGCAACTATCTTATAAGCATATTCTGGTAAAATTTTCAATAAGAAGTCTTCGTTGTGAAGCATGATAACGAATTTGCAAACTACATTTAGCAAAATGAATGGCATTTATTATTTCGAAAACATTTTCTTCTTGGAGGATAGAGGTTAGACAAAAAATATTTTATATTGTACAGAAATTCTGAATATTATTACTTATGAGGAATTTCTTTTTTCTTTCATTTGTTCAGTGTCAGCGACATACAATATCTACTCACTTTAGAATAGAGAAGAAATTTGCTAGTGTTCTGAACAGTAATGTAATACAATAAATGGATAATTTTTTTCCATTACGAAAATATACGCCGGTTAATTTTTATGGGGAAATACAGAACTTTTCATAGCCTTCAAATGTAATAACAATAGTATCATTGAATTCTTTGAGGTAAATTTTATTTTTATTTATAAATAAAAAAAATCAGTTTGCATCCCTAGTAACTACTGCATCCACTTCATATGAACCATTATTCAATGAATAGCTACATGTTCAAACTCAAAGTGGATTTGCTGAAAGCCCTTGATTAGGTTTGGGGGGGGGAATCAAAGGAAAAAAATCAAGAAGTCAAATGAATCAAAAACAAAAAGTGCGAAAAAGGGGTGATCGAGTCTCTCATAAATATTAAAATTGATTATCAGATACTCTACAATGAACAGGTTCGTTTAATTTTATAATTTCAATACGCATTGCATTAAAATGATGTCATTTCAGTGGGATTTCCATATCTGATATCTCATACAGTTCAAGTGAAAATTCAATTATATTCCAATTGTCAGTGTTATATGTTCCACACTAAATTTGAATTAAATCAAGATATGTTATAAAATCGAAATTTTATCCTTCTTATAAACTTACATATTCCACTTTGCTTTTACGAAACACATTTTTTAAAATTCCTTTTAAAGCCTACAATGCTTCGAATAGTTATTTGAAACTATCTGTGAATCAGGAAATAAAAAAAAAATTCCATATTTTTTTATATAAGAAAATTTAATTATGTTAATATAAATGAAATTTCAAAGTTTTCATAGCATTAAAGCAAACCAAATCTAAAAAAGTTTCTATTGAAAGAAAAAGGCTCCTATTGAAAGAAAAATTCTGGTATAAAATCGAATACCTCTTTATAGAACAATAAAAAATTTACCAATTTAAAACATCAATGGATTTTAACATTTATAACATATCACATTTTTTTCAGAAATATTCCTATTTAGATACCTCAATTTGAAAAGCAATAAAATTCAGTTCCGCTATAAAAATGCTAGTATTCCTCCAGGCAAATATTTAATTCTCTTTAAAAAAAAAAACTCCGTTGTTGTTTTGAAAGAATTAAAATTGCGTTGTCAGTCTCCTAGAAAACCGAGAATCATCATGACTTTTTTTTTTCTTGGAAAGGTAGAAATATAGTAAAACATTTTATTGGATTGCTTTAGATAATATAAATAGGACTTACCTTTATTGGAATTTCCTAATACATAAAGCAATTAGGATCCTTTGAAGAACCTATTAAATTTTCAATATGTTCACAAATGATAGTTTAAAAAATTAAAATCCAATAAACTTTACTGTTTCATGTTTTAATATCATGTTTTAATATCGTGGAATAATTAACAGCCGTCATTTGGTAGAAAATGCCACTGTATGAAGCTGTGATTAAAAAAATGATCATATGTAAAATTTTATATCTAGGTTATGTATTTTTTTCTCATCGATTAATTAACTAAGCTGTAATTTAATTTCAGTTGCACATTATTTTTATTTCATACTATCCGCCTTTGGCGACCAGCCGGTTCGCCAGTATTACCGCTCGCTACAATTTTCAATTAAATATTTTAAGTAACTGGTCTCTTAAAGGATTCTCAAACAAAACATTTTTAATCTTCAAATTTTGATAGTCATACCAAACTTATACTGTTGTTTAGATCGTTTCGTTCAATTGACTATATATATTTTGCTAATTTGTTGTCATTTCCGGTAAAACTTCAACTTTAATTTAAAGTGGAAATGATGAAATTGCAATTAATATAAAAATATTTTTTAATAAAACCAAGCGTTTTATTTTATTTATCATCTTTATTGTTATTTATTTATTATTATAATTATTGAATATGAGTATTGCAAACAGAATAACTCGGTATATAAGTCTTACGTGAACTACAAAAGTTTTTTTCATAATTTATGTAATATCTCAAAGAATAATTCAACCAAAATTTCTCAGATTCAGCATAAAATACAGTTTTTAGTTTTGCTTTCAAGAGGATTGAAATGAAATCAATAATAATATTTTGTTCCGGCCTATAAATATATTTCAAAAATGATGAAGTCTAAATTTAATGCAGTAAGGTATCATATTCTGAGAAATATTCTCGACACACCAAATTTTAAATAAATGAATGAATGTTTCTATTTTCCACGATCAACTAAGACTTATTTATGATGTTTTAAATGTTAAAAATTTAGAAAAACTCACCATTTTCATAATCTTAGGCCAATTAATTTTGAGAAACCTGCGCGCTTATTGGCGTATTTTCTTTGAAACGATTGATGAAAAATCTAAAATTATCCTTTTTTTATTGAATAGTGATATTCAAATCTTCATAAATCAGTCAGTTAAGTGATTTGAAATTAACTCTTAAAAGGCAGTGATTTAGTTGATTGGAAATTAACTCTATGACCATCATAAAATCTGTGCTTTCTCTTGTGGTGTATGCATTCTCCTTTATATCCGATCGAATAAAACACCACATACAAAAGTACTACATAGAACAAACACATCAAAAGTAAACATAACATTTCAATAGTTGCCAAAAACAAAAGAGAGAAAAATGCAATTAATAAGCAGACGATATTTAGTAAAGTACAGATATTTAGACTGGAAAATGAAATTATCTGAAATTAAAAACACTCGCAGACGATATTTACGAAAGTAAAAATATTCAAACCTGAAAAGGAAAATATATGAGTTATTCCATCAATAAATGCCATAAATTTGTTTACATCTTCATTATTTTATGAGTCATTAAATATCAAAATGGATCCGGGACTGAATAAACACCCTGTATAGAGAGTGTAAAAGATCATAAAATAATTTTTCTTGAATTTATTTTTTAGAAAAAATAATATTTAATATTTGTTTCATTTCCAACAGACACTTGCCAAAAATTATATTTTTGCCGATTTCATTTCCAAAAAGATTTAATTTATTTTCAGTTAGAGCTTTAATCAATGTGAAGGCAACACTTTGAAAAAAGCTATTTTTTTCTCATGAATGCGAAACGTGCTTAATTCTCATTTTTATTTTTGACGAAAAAAATTATTGAAAAACATAGTTAAAATATTTATTTAAAAATTCATTAAAAATAGAAATTTAATTTTAAGATTAAAACAGTAGTATCATTTAAAAGATAAATTTTTTATCTTTAACTTCATGTAAATATTTTTTTGTGCGGTAATATTTTCGGCAGTTATAGCAGAAACACGTCAAAATTTCGCTTAATTTTTAAATAAATAAAACTGTAGTTAAAAATTCGAAAAAATAACCCCCAGGTGCACATTCCCGGCCTCCAAGGTATACACGTGCCAAATTTGGTAGCTGTAGGTTGAATGGTCTGGTCTATAGAGCGCCAACACACACACACACACATTGAGCTTTATTATAAGTATAGATTATAAATTATATGCTATTGAGTTTCATTAAATTAATATGTTTTTAATAGCAAAACAATATACTTTTTAGATTCATTTGAAGCAAGTAACTATTTTCAAAATAAGATACTCGAATTAATTGCCAATGAATACCACAGGCAGATTATGCTTCAGAAAAAATGAAATATTTCAGGCTTTATATGTACTATAATCATACGATACTTTCTAGTTAAATATTTTATTTTTTAAGCGTAAAAGATCATAAGTTCTTCAAATCGTTTGCAACTCCTTTCTCACTATCCAACTTTAATGATTAACTGGTTTGAGAAGATTATTTGTCGCTAAAATTTTCAATTAAATATTTTGTGTAACTTGTTTTTAAAATATTTTTAAGATTAAATTTTAATAGCCATATTATTCACATTATTATAGAAGCCTTACTTTCTATCTGTTTATTGTACTATGTTTTCCTTAATAGAATATAAAATATTTTTTAACCTTCAATGTTTTATATACATAGGACGATCTGTATAAAAATTAAAAATTAGGGCATTCACCAGAACATTTTTAGATTCAAACTTCACTTCACTTAGATAATTTTCCACATCTCTTTGGCACTCCCTGTTAAATAATGCCATCAAACAGCAGACATTTCAGTGAGGTAAAAAAGTTAAGGTGTAACTCATTTATCGGTAGCGATTAACGAAACAAAAGAACGGTAGTTTGGTAAATTAAAGCGGATACCAGGTTCACTGATTCAATATTATTAAAGCCTTAAAGAAAACTTTTCCTGCTTGAGTGAGGTGAGAATTTTTCAGATGCTGGTTTTGTACAGCAAAAGGTTTAGACAAGTCAGTTTAAAGGGTATAATACACACATTTTCCTTTTTTTCATTTTTTCAAAAAATGATGTTCATAAATTTAATTAAAGAAATTATTGCTTACGGCAGAATAAAATTTTTTCTCTAAAACTATGCTAGCAATTAAAATTGCTTTGAAGCGCATTTAAGTATGTGTGAGAACAATGGTTAGTAGGGTGTTATCCTATTTTAATTAAGGGCATCTAAACTTCTTCAGAACTACTCTAAAATAATATATATATATTCTCTTGGAAGTAACCAATCTAAAGTAAGAAATAGTTTTATAACATTTGGTAACAGTTTGGTTTATTTGTTTTTCCTTTTAACTTGATTTTTATACTTTTGTATTCTCTTGGAATATATTTTTCAAAAATAATTCAAACAAGATAAAAATGTTAATTTAATGTTTTTCTTTTAACTTTCCCTTAAACAGTCTGAATAGAATTATTATTTTCATGATTATGTTTAAGACTATTACGGAGAAGATCAAATACTCATTCAAAAAAAGTGCCAACGAACATGAAAAAAGGCATTTTTTTTTTGTTAATTATTCAAGTCATCTAACGAAAAAATTTTTTGACATCAAGTCGTCAATTTTAGCCCAAATTGAAATCTTTATTATTTTTTACTATTTTTTTTATCTGTATTGTTTCCTAAATATCCACGATGAAATATTCTCTCAAACATTCTCCAAGCTCTAGAATTCAAATTTTATGATGAAAATTTTTACCAGTATTTTTCGTTTAGAAATATTTTATGTTTTTTCTTTGATTCTATTAAAAATATTTCATAATTGAAGAGGAGAATTGTTTTGCCTATTAGATTCAATTCACAAAAAGATTTTTAATTTGTTTGCAATTGAATCCATTTGTAACGCATTTGAAAGAGTACCTATAAGTATTCATCATAAAGTTTTCTGCTTAAAAAGTGTGCCTTTATTTATCGTGAAAGCTTATCAAATATTTTTTATTACTGCAGTACTTTAATAATAAAAATGATGTCATCGTTAAAATATTAGAACTCAAGATTTTGATGATTCTGAATTCTAAAAAGAGATTTTTATGTCTATCTGTCTATCAATGAACGTAACAACTCAAAAATATTTTGAACAAGACAAAGGAAATTTGATCCATGAATTAAAAATCTAATTAAAAGATTAGTACTAAATTTTAAGAGAAATATGTTTACCGAATATTTATCTTTATGTTTATGTACAAATGAACTCGATAACTACAAAATGTAAAGAGCTATGTAGATGAAATTTGGTACACAGGCATAGCATTTAAATAGTAAAAAGTATTCTACTTACCACTTTTAGAGTGTTCTGAAGTGTAGATTCTTATCATATTTTGAAGTAAATTTGTCAAACGGTTGATCATCTGTGATCTGTACTTTCGTTTGCATTAATGTAAGAGTAACAACTCATAAACATAAGTAAATGAAGTGAATGAAACTCCATATGTGATATTGTAGCTGCATCTGTCATTTCGAATTGCACTTTTGGTTCAACACGTATTCGCGAGATAGATTCAATAAAGATACTTTAATCATGACAAAAACACCTACTTCGTAAAAATTTTGTTAAGAAACGCATTCACAAGCATTGTTAAGAAACGCATTCACGGCTTTAACCCTTTGTTGACTGAATTATGTTGCCATCCATTTTTCAACCTCATTTTTGCACCAGTAGTTAAGTTTTCTTGAAGAATAATCCCAGAGAACCCAAGAAAAAAAATTTAATTAATAGAAATATCTTAATTAATTTAATTATTAATTAAATATTTTTAATTCCTACTTCTAGCTTATATTAACTTCTTGGGATACATTATCTGTTCTCTTTAGAATACCACAGCAAAAGCAGTCACATTACGAAGCTATAAACCCAGATTTAAATAATACTTTTAAGTACCGTCAGTAAATAAAGGGTTAAACAAGATCCACAATTATATGAAGGAGGTGGAGGTTAAAACTTTTATTGGAAAGCATGCGAAAAAAATTCGAATTTTCACTTCTTCTGATTTCTCATTAAATATTTTAATAAAAAATCATTTTATGTTCAATTGAAATAAACGGAAATATATCATTTTTTATGAAGCATAATTGATGGCACTAATATTAAAATGTCTGAATAAAAATGTTACTTAAAATGAAAAAGTTTACTCAATTTACAATTTTATTTAATAATAAATGGTAACAATATAAGCTGTGAAAAATTTAATAATAGGCGACTGGATATTTTAACGTACTCAGAATATTTTATTAATAAAATATATTTCTAAATTTATGAATAAAGACTTAAATTATCAAAATATATAAAATGTTTAAAGAGGTTGTATACCTAGAAATCGATGAACATTTTGATTTTTCAAATTTGAATTTAAAATGATTTCTGAACTTTTGATTAAATCCTCCGAAATTTCAAAGCTTAAAAAAAAACACCCTTCAGTGAGATATGATATCGTTTGATTGGCACATTTTCATTGTTTCAGTTTCCAGTTCATTTAAAACCGATAAGCCATTGAAAGCTTTCGCCCTGCAGGAAAGAGAGAGCATACTTGAAATGTTTTATACTTTACCCATTCCTTGATTTTGACTTTCATCGATTCCCTCTTTTCTTGCTATCTTCTTCACTTTCGTGCTATTTCTAAAAAGAAAAGCAGCTTTTCCGAAGTTTTAATGCAATTTGTACTTATTGTGATTAGTAAATTATAGAAAATAACAGAATAGTACATTATTTTACTGCGAAGGGCAGAAGGTGCATAAATTCGATTTAAATACAAATGTTCCAAAATTGTTTGTGAATTCGATGATGAATGTCTATGAAACTGGAATGAATGAGGCTGTGGGCATTGGCCAGAAAGCAAGACAGCATATAAATCTGTTTTTCATCATTTAGAATTATTTAATGTCAAATAAATAGTCAGTACGTGTTTTTACTTGCTACGATGTGTGAAATTTGTTTTCATTCAGTTGTTTTGCTTTCATACTTTTTTATCCAATTTATATTTCATTCGAATGGATTTCTACAAATTTTATACATTAGTAATCCTTTTCCTGATAAAATTAAGAACACACTCTTAAATATGCTAGTTAAAAATACTTTAATAAATAAAATGTTAAAATTTATTTAAAATTTTTTTCATATTTTCAAAAAATGATTGCCGTAATAAACCAAAGTTATTACAAGAGCAATGAAAAATATTTATTAAACTATAGTTTCGGATTCATCTATAAGATAATGTGAAAATATATATGTAAGTAGGTTTTATTATCATATTTCTGCATTGAAAAAAATTTTTTTATTTACTTTTACCGAAATTATATCTGCATTAACATATCAGAAGATGAATATATTTTATTCCTTTTAACTGAAATTTTTTCTGTTAACGAATATATTAGTTCAATAGACATAAAGACTGATATGTAAAAAATCTTAGTGTAATTTCTTTAAATTAAAGATAATGAAAATACCCGATGCTTTACCAAAAAGTACGCAAGCTTTTGGAAAAATAGCTTTTTATTCAAAACTAATTTAGATATAGAAAACTACATTTTTAAATTGAATTAGATCCCTGTGAGGTATTTTGCAAACAAAACTTGGTAAGAAAATATTACAAAACGAACACAAAGAAGAATTTTTAAATTTCATACTTGAAATATTCGAACATGAAAAAATTATTTTAGATCTCGATGTTCCTATTCACTTTGCCTCGAGCTGCTTCAACACAACGCAAACTTGATCAAAATGGTAGAAAAAATGAATTTCGGGAGTCTACTTCCTTCATACTGAAATATTTACGCTTCATTTAATTACGAAACTCTAACTGTACGTAACTCTATGGGTAAGAAAATTATTCATATTGTCACAAACCTGCAATTCGGCTTCCCAGTATAGTTTGTTTCACTATCAGAAAGACTGTTTTAAAGTCATCATTATTGGACGGAGTCCGTGTGTCACATCGGAGGTCCCAGAGCTTGGCGACAAACTTGTGGACCATTCGGCGACTTGGCGACCAATTTGGCGACTTTAGCGCCAAAATAGATTATACCCGAAACTTCGAGAATTTTCCCGATCCGTCCAGTAGGAACCAAGATACGCCTCGAACGTTCCAGATTGGTTGAGAGGCTTCTAGCCCCGCCTCCTGAGACCTATAAAAGGGGCTGCAGCTGCCAGAGGAGTCAGTCAGTAGGAGTCGAGAGTCGGAAAAGTCGAAGACAGAGTGGACGGAGTCGTCGAAGTAGTAGTCGACAGTCGTAGTCGGAAGCGACGGAGTCAAGCTCGTGCTGAACTGAGCTGTGCTCTACTGTCTGCAGTAGATTCTGGTTGTATGCTACACGTCTCGGCTGAAGATAGTCGTCTCTGTGCTGTATATAGCTGTCGCTTTTGTGCTGTCCTGTGTGTCTTCGTGTAAATAAACGTCGTTGTTTTATTTTCTACTGCTGATTGAGCGTTCTCCACACCATATCACTTCTACTATCCAAACGAACCCCGGTAAAAATTCGTAACAATATTTATTCCTTACAATTTTTACTCAAACTTCCAATTACAATGATAATGAGATTTAATGGTGATAAACACTCAACATGCAAAAATTTTCTAAAAAATTCTCGCAATGGAAAAATTTACTTTAAAGCTAAATGACTGTTATTATCAACACAATTATGTTTAAATTTTACTAGGATCTCTTGGGAATATATTACTTTAGAGCCCTCTTTATTTAAACTATGAAAAAGTTTTCTACAAAAATGAGTTGCATTTATACTATCCAACATTATCTATTTAATTGTTTTGCTATTTTTTTATTTCCGGCTATAGCTTATATTCATACACTTTTACTACAGAAAGCAAAAATCACAGCTAAGGGAGTTCGCGCTTTAAAAGTAACACTTACGCCGAGTTTTAAAGCTCTTCAAATTCAGTTTTCAAAAGCTCCACTCTATTTTTTCTTAAATATATAAATAAAACCGAAGCAAGTAAATTACATAAAGCAAAGGAATTAAATAAATTATGGAGACTCTCTATTGAAAAAAAAAATAAGTGTAATGCAATTATATCACCTTTTTTCAATTGTATATGATAGTAAAATATTTCCACTCAAATAGTGAAAGAGATAATTTAAAAACATTTGATTGCAGATCTTTGAAATTTCTATGAAAGTAATTTCAATTTTTCTACATAAGGAAAACCTTAAAATTTTTCAAAAAAATACATAAATTCCGTTCCAAACATTTTTATATATTTTTGGCAAAGTTAAAATCTGAATATCTAAATGTTATAATACTTTTTGAATTACAATATATTTTGAATGTAAACCGATGAAGCACATAAAGGACTTGTAATGGGAAATTTTAAGAGTGAAACTTTTATTCCATTTGGGATTTTAGTCCTTCTTATACATAACAATATTTTTTCAACAACTGCATAATTTTAGTAGTAATATACATTATGTTGCAATTTTGAATAAGAAATATTTTGCTATAAGAATTGAAAATTTAAATTTATCTCATGAATTTGTTTGCTTGACTTAATTAGCATAAATAAAAACAACTTTTAATTTTTTTCTACAGAAAAATATATAAAATAAAGTTCTTGAAATAAATTATCTAGAATTCCAGTATATAAGATGAATATTTTAATTTTTAAAATTCTTGTTTTTGCATATTTAAAATATGGCATAGAATTAACCTTTTTTCGCGTAGATATGAGATTATAAATTTAGAAAAAGAATTGACTTGACAGCTTAATTTTTGTTTTCAATCAGAAATTTTAAATTAGAGTCTGTATCCAAAAAGGGTTTTAAAAATAAAATTTGGACCCCTTTCAAAATTGTTCATATGATGATTAAAATGTAAACATTGAAAAACTAAGCTGCTAAGACTGAACCTTTATTATGATGACTTGTAATGGCGAACCAGCATTATCAAAGAAATCAAGTTATCTGTGAATGTAAACATATCCCCAAGAAATCTAAATATTCTTCTGTAAATTGCTGTCATGAACCCTGCCTAGGGTATTAAATGGATGTATATAGGTGTTAAGCACGTTCATTTAACAGCTTTTGTCCAGAATAATTCATTGTGATTCAAGCCTCCCTTTAGAAGCATATAAAACTACAAAGTCTGAATTTATTAAGGGCACGAATATAAAGCTGCCAACCTATCACAAAAAAAAAAATTATTTTCTGAGTTAATCTTGCCTTAATGAATAAAAAAAATGTCATGATGATGTAAGTTAGATTTATTTTAATATAATTGGAAAAATAAATTTATGTGTTTGGTAAACTGCAATGGATATAACATATAGTCATCTCTTGCATTATTTTTATTTTAATATATGTGAAGGCAGAAAAATCTTTTAATAATCTATGTGTGCGTCCTTTAAAACGGCAGAGTGAAAACTATGAATGAAACGAACCGAGCATTGCAAAAGACAATATGGTTACGAATCCGTAATGCTGCTTCCCAGCATAGTTGGTTCCATCATTGGAAAGAATGTTTTACAGTCATCTGTATGGGACAGAGTCTGGGCGTCGTGTCGGGGGTACCAGAGCTTGGCGACCATTTGGCCACTTGGCGACTTTGGCACCAAAATAGATTATACCCGAAACATCGAGAATTTTCCCGCTCCGTCCAGTAGGAACCGAGATACGTCTCGAACGTTTCTGATTGGTTGAGAGGCTTCTAGCCCCGCCTCCTGAGACCTATAAAAGGGGCTGCATCTGCCAGACAGAGTAGTCCTATTCGGAGAAGTCGAAGACAGAGTAGTCGGAAGCGACGGAGTCTAGCTAGTGCTGAACTGAGCTGTGCGCTACTGTCTGCAGTAGATTCTTATTGTATGCTGCTGTGTATGCTACACATCTCGGTTGAAGATAATTGTCTTCTGTGCTGTATATAGCTGTCACTTTTGTGCTGTCCTGTGTGTCTTCGTGTAAATAAACGTCGTTGTTTTTATTGTATATCTGCCTGCTGATTGAGCGTTCTGTTCACCATATCACTTCCACTATCCAAACTAACCCCGGTAAAATTCGTAACAATATATATTTTATTACATGAGCTTTCATTTTAACAATAAAGAACTAATAAAAGAAAGACGCAGCTTTAATTCACTGTAGCTATTACGAGAAATAATTAATAAGTATAATAAGAATAATAATTAAGAATAAGAATAAATAAGATTAAGAATAATAGTAATAATTAATAAGTATTAGTAAGAATAATAAGTTTTGGATGATAAGAATTTTGATGAGGAATATGAAGGATATCTGTATAAATTTTTTTACTGATTTAGAAATATCCGTGAGTTAAGCCAAGACAAATTTCTCTTCTACTCCTCTTTTGGGCTCTAGAAAATAAGGACTTTCTCAACAGTGATTTCATTTATTGTAAAATTCTTTTTTTATTTTTTATTTTATGAAGACAACTGGAAAAACAGCTGAACAGAAAAGAAATGGTTTTCTGATTCGTTGAAGAGTTAAGAAATTTCTGATTCGTTGTTT
Source organism: Argiope aurantia (assembly GCA_026543865.1). Taxonomy (NCBI): domain Eukaryota; kingdom Metazoa; phylum Arthropoda; class Arachnida; order Araneae; family Araneidae; genus Argiope; species Argiope aurantia. The sequence goes on from JAPMOR010002428.1 coordinate 141,246, forward strand.
CTCATGTTGTGGTGAAAACAGAAAATTGAATCACAATGGAAGGCGAACAAATAATTGTTCTCTAATCTGTAGAAGAAATAGAGCCATCTCCACCTGGCATAAGATATAATAAAAAATGTGAGTAACTTGATTGAATAACAACGAACAAAATATAGTTTTCAATTTTTTTTTTACATGATAAACAATCCCAGATCAATCGGTAAACTAAAAAAGTAACTTAGGGAAAAACGAAGCATCGCTAAGATATTGACACTAACCGATGATTCGGTACTGAGTGCCAATATAGGTATTCAAAGCCTCAACGACACAAATAAGGCATTCAATGCCTTGCATGTGCTTCACGAGGAATTCATCATATTTATCAGTTTTAATAATAAATATTTTTTATTATTAAGTTCTTCGAATAAATTTTAAATTATACATAATTACCATTAAAAATTGACAAATAAATTTATAAATATATACTAAGTCACCAATTCATAACGCTGATATTTTGTATTTTCATTGATGGAATCATTTTAATTTTGTTTTAGCTCAATTATATCATTTTTTTTTGCGTATTTCTTATGTTCTTTTGCTTAGACACTTCTTACAAGAAAGTCTCATACAATTCAGAATCGCAAATGCCCCTGATGTTCTACAGGTGGGCAATTATCAATCACAATTTATAAATTTTATTCTTCAAAGAAATATGATTTTAAAGAAAAGTTTACACACAGTTGAGAGCTCTGCTGTTTTTCTTTCAGTGATATAAATTATTATCATGCGAATATAAAATTTTATACTCTCTTATTTTCGTTATATAACTAAGATCGAACTGGAATACTCTGCTAAAAAAAATATCATTTTGTGAATATTCATACTTATATATATATATATATATATATATATATATATATATATATATATATATATATATATATATATATATACTCAAGGCTCTTAAGGTGCATTCTTTACTCTATGTATTAATATTTAATACAATTTTTATTACCTTCTAAAAATTTTAATTTTCTAAAAAAGTTCAATAATTTTTTTTTCATTATTATAGAAACACTTTAATAAATTGTAACAGTTAACTAATTTTAACAACATTGTAACGTTTCCCATTTTTCCTCACATCATAATAGCATTTGCACAAGATGTACCATCACCTGTTTTCCCACATACAATTAAGCGCATACGGACCGCCAGATGTGGTTCCTTTTCACTACTAGAGTCATTGTATTTGGTCATTTGTTGTATCCAGATGAGGACGATGACGAAGATGGTAAGTTTTGCGGAGCACCCGCCTTGCGTAGCAAGGCTCTCTCCAAGATCCTTGTTGTTTATGTCCTTGCGTCGTGAATGGCCCTGATCTTTTGGGCCTAAAGGTAAGGATTGTGGAAGGTTATCGTTGCCGGTTCCAGAGACAGGGGAGTAGGAGCGGGAGCGAGCCTTGTCATCCAATGGTAGAGCGTTCTTCAGGAAGGGGGCGGAGTCAGTCTATGGAGTAGTGAAAACCAAGAGAGTGTTGATTTTAGCAGTTGAGTTGTAATATTTTGAGGAGATGAGGGCGATGTGTGTCCTGTCTTTTTAAATAGATCCATCGTGTCTTCAAGGAAGAAAATACTAAACTTTTTCCCCCTATGAAAGACTCCTCAAAACATCAAGAAACGAACAATCGCCAGCAACTGTTGTCATTAAGTGTCGAACGCAGGTGGTCTTCAACCAGTGTTAGTTGTGAATTGATTAACATGTGTTCGATAGGTGTCGGTCACAAAGACGAATCCTTAACAGGCACTCCCTCCATCAAATGCAGCCCATTGAGGAAGCGCTGCTAAACAGCTATTGGCTGGTAAGGAACTCAAATTCACCAATGAGAAAATCAGAGGTGAATATCTGATGGAAATATAATGCGGTATTTTTGTCACAGAGAAGAAGAAGAGAGAAAGGTTTCGAATTGGAATTCGGTGGGACATCGGTATCCGGAGAAGTTGTTACTGATTTTTGGATTTTGTTCCATTGATTGGGCTTCTATGTTAGAGTCCATCCTAATAAAGATCAATGGATTTCTGGAAGCAGCCCTGGAGTAGCCCTTTAGTAGTTAGTAGTTAGCAGTTTTTTTTTTGATGAAGTATTCTCTGATATGATTGTAGAACTATTTCGCGCTTGAACTGTTATCTGCTTTTGGGAACAATATTAACCTAGATGAGAACAAGTTTTTTAGCATGCATAAGGCTGTAATCTGCATCAAATTTCATCTGCCATTTTAACATAAACGGTTTTCTTTTTAATTAAATGGGAGGACAAACGAACCGATATAATTCCAAAAATTTATTTCTTTGGCTGAGAAAAGTCTAATATAATTCCTCAAATCCTTAAAAACAATTTTTTCTATGATTTTTTAAAAAAATATTTTGACACTTTTTTCTCTGAACTCTTTGCATACGAGAAAGTAAAAAATGAACAGAAAAAATATTTGAATCAATAAAATATGAAAATATCAAATGTTATAAAGCAGATACAATTCTAATAAAACAAAAGCATTTAACCTGTGCAAAACATAAATCTACAATTCAGAAATAAACATTTGTATTTCTGCTGATGAGGTGAAGTAGAAATAAAACAATACTTTAAAAATAAAATGCATTAGAAAAAATATATAAATGAAATAAAAAATGTTTCGTTACTCTCCCAAGCAAAATAAAGCAAAATATATTTTCGTAAGATAATGAGTGAAATATTCCGAACATTGCTTTCTATTTATTCCAATAAATACATGCATAATAAAACGGTGTTTAGCGATATGTTAAAAATAAAATTCTGTTCGAAAGATTTAATGGAAAACAAAGGATTTAATTTTTAATAATACTCTGCTTTTGTCTAAGAAAAAGATTCCATTCTCACACAGTTGCCAACGTATTTTTGCTGACGAAAGAAACTTGCATTTGGATTTTCATGAATATATACATTTTAAGTACACTATTCGTTTTAAGGTAATATTTTTTTTATTTTATAAAAAAGGCAAAAGATCAGTAGGTCTGTTTATAAAACGAAATATTTCTGAGATGGTATTTATGGAAACAGAAATGCATACGCAAACACCTGAATGGAAAGCATTTAACAAAAAATTACCAAGGTAATATTTTATGCGTCAATGACGTGATTTGCATACCATTTTTGAATTTATTGAAAACCATAGTTCTCAAACTTTTATGAATTAAAATAAAGAGTAATGATTGTAATAATAGAGGAAGTCGAAGAAATCTAAATATTGTAATACAATAAGTAGAATTGGTTGGAATATTTCCTATATTTGAAAAAAAATCTCATTTTATGAATTCTTTTACAAATAAAAGCACATAAATGCATTCATGTGCTTTTCATATTATTATTTCAGATATTTTAATTTATTAAAAACTATATATTTGTTCAGCAGCTTCTGTGACCTTCTTTATTTTTACCAAAATAAAATCATCGTTTAATGAAAATGATAATTTTTTTCTGGTTTATAATTATATATAAGACAAATCTACATAGACAAGTAGATATATATTAATGAATAATTTTTATTTTTGAAATATGATGTGGAGAAATAAAACATGGATTAACCTTCAAGAAAATAATAATCTGTGTTTAAAATTTTTACTGATTCAAATATCAAAATGCAATTGAAATTTTCTCTATAACTTTTTTCCTTTATAAAACAATCAGGAAGTAGGTCATTGAATAAAAGTCTCAATGGAATTCAATTTGATTTATGTCGTCAGCGCAATCTTTCCCACAACGCTAAATACTTTCCTAATTTTTCAGCTTTTTGTAACATTATATATCATCCGTTTGCAAATAAATTGTGAAAACATTCTTTTTTCGAATAAATGTTCCTTTAACATGTTGAATAACGGAAATGTAATTTCGACGGAATTAAGGGAGGAAAATGCTTTTAAAAGTTTAAATTATCTTGTACTTTTCTTATAAGTAAAATATTAATTTTAATTTAGCAGCTTAGATCTCTAAAAATTACTGCAACCAAGAAAAGATACTAAAAGATAATTTTAATCAAAAACAACGAGAAGAGTAAATTCATCTTAGGAACTTATCAATATATCATAACATTTTTACATAACATAACAGTTTAACACACATAACTCTTTAATACCTTTATTTAAAAAAAAATTCCCGAAAAAATAATAATACAGAAATTTAAAAAAAAATGTAAATCATTCACCCAATATTTCTTCCATCAATTTTTCTTTTCTTTTTGTAAATTAAAATTTTTAGATATCGTAAATTCTGAATGGGAAAAAATTTCCTATCAAATAGTTTATTGTAAACTTAATTTATAATTAAGTTTCGAAAAAGAGAAAATGTACATAATCGAAGATAAATGGATTTAAATGCTTAAAATGTTTCTTGGAAAAAAGTTCATATTTTTTTTTAATGCAACACTCAATCTTAAAAGATTTTATTCCTAAGATATTTTAAATTAAGATTTATTTCTAAGATATTTATATTTTTTGTTGATTTCATATCTTATTAGATCATATACAGTGCTTTTAAAATATTCTGGTTAATCATTCTAATCATTCCTAGTGTCCTGTTCTTTTACGAGAATTAGTAATATTCTGCAAATAGCTACAGAGAAAGCCAAAATTCTTTTTTATCATTTTTATCATACTCTTTAATGTTGCTTGTTTTACCAAAACGTGCAAGCAAATAACATAATGGACTACCTTTTAACCTTAATTCAATAAGGAAATATTAGTTTAATGCATTATACATTATATTTAGCTTCAAATATGAAAAAAAAATTAATTATGGAAATAATCCATTTAAATTTATAGAATTAAATAGTTGCTGTTAATGAAGTAAAAGAATTACAAGAATAAATTCAAGATACAATAAAGAAAAAATTTCTTAATGGTCCATAAATTGAGTAGTTTAAGACTAGTTCATTTTTATTTGTGTTACAAGAACTTTAAAATTTCATTGGCTAAGAATTTAATATTTGGTACTATCCTTTTTAAGAATGCACGAAATTGTACGAATCCCATAACTGATGTGAATTATTTTGTGGATTAGAAGTTTCCAAAAAAGAATAAATTGCAATTAGTTTTATCCAAAATAATTTTAGGAAGTCTTTTTCATTCCGATAAAAAAAATTTATATAATGTCTCCCGATAATGAATCAATATAATAACACTATTTGTATTTTTTCTATGCGAGAATAGAAGTCTTTTAGAATGCTGAATTTGCTGAGCTGCATTCTAGAAAAACTAGAATTTCACATTTTAAAATACTCGAAATTCGGTTTTTAAATTTTTTAGCCAAAAAGAATAATTTTGTCATAAACTGCTGGTTTTTTCTTCCTCGCCCTCCCCCCCGGAGAATTAGTATCCACACCCTGGAAGTTGCTATTTTAAAAATTAAAGTGGAACGAGACTCTTTCTAGCTTCATTATGAGGTAAATGAAAATAATAAACGAGTTTCAGGAACAGTTACTAAATTATTTTCAAAGTTCCACATTTCACAAGACAAAACAAACACGAACACGAAAAATACACGGCACTCAATAGAATTCAATCTAATAATGTCATCAGAAGGATAATGGGAAATATACCTTGATGTTAATAAGGTAACGCCATCTGTTGTATCAAAAGAGAAAGTAGAAGAGTTATATAACCGTTACAAAACCATAAAATTCCAGTGAATTTAAAATACTCGCAGTTCATAAAGCACACAAAAATTCTCATTTAAACTGTGAAACAGAACATTTCTTATTATTTGTAATTTCATTTTTCCTTATACAATTTCTTTATCAAAAATATAAAATATATAACAAACAATTTTTAAAAATATATTTCATTCACGTCATTTTAAAAAAAAGTTAAAAGTTTTTAATTAATTAATGTTTAATCAAGTTAATAAATCATTCATAGTCTGCCTTAATGTAGCAACTTATTTGCACTATGATTGACGTTGCATTAAAAAAATATTGATTCAATTTATTTTACAAAACAACATTAATTAATAAACTAAAAAATTTCAAATCCATGTCTTTTAGAAAAAACTAATATTGTTGTGGAATTTTTTTTTTCAAATTGTTAATATTTTTATTTGTAATTTAAACCCATAATTTCAAAAATGGGAAAACAATGTTGAAATTTCCTTTATAGTTATCTTTGATTTTGCAAAAAATAAGTCGGTTGTTCGTTTTAGAATTAATTTGTTGTCGCTTTCATTTCAGCCCAAACACTGACTCAAGAATCAATTCCGCATTACTAAAAGGTCAGACGATAAGGATTTTGATGACGCCTGCAAAGGATTTATAAGTTTGTTCCTTTCACACCCTTTCTTGATTCAAAAATCTAGTTCGGTTAAAGCCCAGTAAATTTCTCATCGGGCCTTCTCTTCCGTTCCAGAGAATAACAGCTTTTCCAGTTTATTTTTATTTTTCGTCTTTAAAGCCAAGAAGGAATGGAAGAAAACAAGTTTCTCTCCATTAGCTTTCATGGCTTAGTGGGTAATGCTTATGAGAGAAGTTTTGATTGAGTTAAGGGCTTCGTCTGATTGGTTGTTCCGCCGTTTGATGTCGAAAAAGAAATCGAATCATGTCGGAGAACGAATGAACTATTGTTCCATCATCTGTGGGAGAAAAAGGACATTCTCCATCTGGTAAAAGATACTGTAGGAATTGTGTACAGCTAGATGACACAGAACAGAACTAATTACAGTATGGAGCGATTGTTTTGTCGTATAGACAAATAATCGAAATCGTTGTTTGCTTTCTAAGGATCGGAAACAACAGAAGGTCGACTTCTGTTGCAAGTAGCTAAACGTAAATAAAGGGGCTGATATAATGTAGAAAGCACCATTAAGCTTCTTCTTCACACTGTCTCAACTATTTTCATACCAATTTTAGTAGCTTTATCGTCAACTAAATACTAAGAATTAAAAAAATAATTATAAAAATTTAATTCAATTTTTTGGTATTTGATTAATTTTGAATGAAAATTTTATTCTTCTTATTAAAAAATGAATCTTTTAATAATATTTTAATTCCTTCTTTAAAAGATTAATCTTCTTATTAAAATGTTAATTAATCTTTTAATAAAGATTTCTTTTTAGAAGATTAATCTTTTTAATCATTAAAAGATTAATCTTTTAATAGTTTAGGATTTAATTGTTTCTTTCTCGGTTTTCAAAGAAAATACAAAAGTTTAAGAGGAAAGGAAATGTTGAAATTGCAGAAATGGAGATGTTTTTAATGCCGCGGTGGCCTAGTGGTAAGGTCTCGACTTTTGAACCGGAGGGTTTTCAGGTTCGAGTCCCAAATCCACCGAAGAGCTGTCGTGTAAGCGGGTCTGGTGAACTTTAAATCCGTTGAAGTCAAACGGTCTCTAGCTGGTATGGTGTGGAAGTTTCGAGAGGGGGCGCCAGTTCAGGTGTCGTCCTGAACCGCGGTTCAAAATTTCATCTGCTTCATCTGACCGCGGTTCAGAGTTATGGAGCCCTTTCCCAAAATAGCCCTAGTGATGCTTTGAAAAGGGACGTTAATATAGCTAAATGTCGCCTCTAAGCTATCCAATATCCATTAGTTGCTTTTACATAATATTGCAAGTGACCAGAAATTTAATATACGATATATTTAAATGATGTTCAATAACAACGAAATGAAGTCTCATTTTTTATCTTAAGTCCGTATATTTTTCACAAATTGATGAAACTGAGTATAATTAAAAAAATCATTTTTTATTTCATGGGCACACTAGATAGATTCTGTAACCAGAAAGATTCTTCATTTAAAGAAACGATTTAAAATAACGCAATTCATCACCTAACCTTTATCACACGAAAATACATCCTTTTTAAAGCATCATTCATAATTAGAACAGTCATTTCATTGATTTATGAAGTATTTATTCTTCCAAAAATATCGGTTGATTTAAGTCATGAACTTTTCTTCTCATTTTATTTCACTTACATTACAGCCCATCCGTTAAATCGAAATATTCTTATAGAGTCCAGAATTACCTGAACAATTATCTTCGTATCCTTGCAAAGTACATACAAGAGGTCCGAAAATTAAAACCACCTTACAAAGTCAGATAAAGTAATATACCTCAAACTGAAGGTTCTTTTAATTATTTAATATATATTTTGTATTTTAATAATTGTTTTTAAGTCAATAAATATCTTCTAAAATATATTACTTTTAGTTTTTTTTTTTTTTTTTAATTTATCCTAATAGCCGTATTTAGTAAAACATAGAAGATGTTCTAACGAAGCTCAAAAATTTAAATCGTTCTATAAAGTCAGATAAAGTAATGTGTCTCAAACTGAAGGTTGTTTTAATTATTTTATATATATTTTATATTTATATCTTATATTTTAGATTTAAATCATTATTTTTGGGTCAATAAATGTATCTCTAATTCCAAAACTTTGAATACTGTCCTAATAGTTATATTTAGTAAAATATTCTTAACATAACAACGTTCTAATCAAAAATAAATTCTCTCTTCTGTGATTAAAATGGAGTGCATTAATCCTCAGTCCATCCGAATTAGGGTGGTACACCTCATTTGTCTTTCTGTGTTTTCTAATTCTACGTTTCCTTAATTACCACTTTATTTTTAAGATATGGTAATATTACAGATTATTAAATAAATAATGCACATACGAAGTTTTCCTATATTATTCTTTATACCTTTGGTAACCAGATGATTTGCCAAAATTTTTGCTAAGTCGTGTTTTAATATGTCTTGCATATATTCTACTTACTGTGTACACAAATCTTTCTAATCTAGTCCAGCCCCATGAATTCATTGAGCTTTTAATAACGTTAATGTTCTGTTCGTTTATCTTTTAAATTCTATGGTAATTAAATTTTATGGTATCATTTTTTTGTTCGTTTTGTAAACTACACAGATATTAAAAAGAATCCTTCTTTCATAAAAACAACCAAGCGAATAAAATATTTGATGAGTGAATGAAAACTTGTAAACATGTTTCTAAACATCTCAGGGAAGCAGTGGAATATTGAAAACTGAGCCAAAAAATATTTTTAAGAAATTCGAAAATTCAGAAACGTTACAATAAATTAGTATCATTGAAAAATATATATTTGTAAATTCTTAAAGTGACGTAAAATTTATTTTTGCGCAGTAACATTTTTGGAAGTCGTAGAGGAAGAAAAAAATCAATTAGATGTATTTTAACAGTTGAGCATATTCATGATTCAAAATTTCAAAAGGTATGAAATCTTTTATCCCAAATTGCGAATACATTCAGAAATTTCAGGTTATTAACATGTCCAATCAAGTATTTGAAACATTGAATTGCTGAATCTGAAAAATTGAAATTCTAAGCCGTAACTCAATTCTCCTTTAACAGAACGGAGAGAAAAGTAGTTCGCTATATTAAAGCGATTCTTTTGTTATCCACTTTAATTTATGTCTATTTTTTTCTTTCGTTGAAATGCACTTAGGATTTCAAAAACAATAATTCGTCAGTCTTTGGAATGATTAGATGAACCGAGTGTAAGTAAAAGGATACAAAACATTTGTTAAAAAAAACTCTCACTACGAAATTGAAATAATAAAAGTGCGGATTAAAGTGGAATTAAAGTTGTTTTTCTATAAAATTCTTCAAGCAATTAAAAAATGCTTTGAAGTATTTTCAAGTAAATTAAAAATCCTAGTATTTTGTGGTTAATTTAACCTTAATTAAAATGTTACATTGACTAAGAATAAAATTACTGTCTAAACTAAAATATTTTTGTAGGAAAAAAATTTATTTCATTTATATTTCTTTTAAACTTCACTTACACAATTTAATTACATTTATATAAAAAAAAGATTTCCGTACTTGCATTTAATGTGCCTGAAAGTTTTAATAAATTAGCACCGAAAATAGGGAATATTTAGAATGCAAAGGGAAAAGTACAAATTATTTATTTTTCCACGATTCCTGTTAATATAATTTTAAAATCAAGGTTAAAATTCCGCTTCATATAAAATATATAAATTTATTCTGAATATTTCTTAATTATTCTAATTAAGAAATGTAAACTTCTTTATCAGATATGCCATAGTCTTCCGTTACAATACGTTTTTTCTTTGTTTTTCTTTTAGAAAATTCCTTTTGAAATTTCTTGGCTGAATTTCACAATAATTATTTCTGTTCATCTGCTTGTATTTAGAAATACTTTCATACGTGCAGAATTATTTTTACTTGTTCACATTTATTCACATTTATTGGCTATGCTGGGTTTTAGTAAAAATTCTTTCATATAATTTGTTATTTATAATTTCCTCAATAAACTATTTAAAAACACTATTTTGCAATTAAAAGGATTTATTCAATGGAGAATTAACCGTTTTCAGCCTTTAAAATAAAAAGGTTTTTTTTTCGATACTGTATACTCTATACATCAATTCGATTGCATCCTAGGAAACCTCACTTTAATAAAAACCCTACATAATTCGGAAAGTATAAGTATTTTGAATTTCAATCAATAAATTTTAATCCTTTCTATAAAAATCTTTGAAATTTTTGAGAGTGTAAATAATGTCAATAACATGCCGAAAATTGGTGGAAATCCATTTTCGAAAAGGAATAAATTATCGCTCCCTGTACAATATAACGTACATAAAAAAAATCGCCATAATGAAGTGAGGAATAATTTACATTGCCAACGCCTTGCAAGTAGTGGCATCTCCATCGTCCTTTGGAAATATGCCTGGTAAAATATGTTTTGATTTTTTTTTTATCTCGTGGCTAACTTTTCCCATCAATATAACCACATTTTTATGAATAGCAAAATAAACAATAATAATTTTTTAAAGAATAAAATTCAATTTCACTTCAATATTTTGTTTATTCTAAAAGTGTATACATTCATAACAAACATTGAACGTCACTTTATGTTGCCTGCAGAATGCACAAATTTTTATTCGGGAACTTCCTTTCTTTGTGATATTTTTTTTAAAATATACATTAAAGATATTGTCCATTATAAATATTATAATGTATTAACCTGTCTCAAAGAATATTTATAAGAGCATTGTGTAAAAAGGCATAAATTAATGTCGTCGGTTGTTCAGTACTATTCTTCTAATACCATGAATAATAGGGAATCATATATATCTACGATAGATCCTCTGAATCTGAAATAATTGGAGTTAATATCTATTTGGATTCCAGAAAATTAGTATTATGAAGGAAATTCAGATAATCCGATGGTTTTTAATATCTAATGCAGTGGTGTATTGACTTTGGATGTTTTGTGAAAAGGCATGGAAAGAATTAGCGACTTTTCTCAAAATACAGGGGAGTCGCAGAGATCTTGTGCTTGGATTATTAGTACTTGGAGTAATTCACTATTATTACAACAACGCATGTTGGAGTTGGTTTCTACTTTTTGTCTAAAATCTCCTTTGTCAAATTATTATTCAATGTCAATATAGTATTAGTATTCAAATTTGATTTGTATGCGTTGTCCTATTGAATCCTGCTATTATTAAACTAAGACGAAGTTTTAACCGGAATGCAATAAATTAATTCTTCTTGAAGTATAGTATCACTTCTTCCCTATGATACTGTTCTCATGCTCAAGAATCAAAATAATCTCGAAAAAAATGAAGAAGAAAGTGTCTTGACTGATCTTTTCTCATATGCAATGACAGTTACTACAGTCGAAATTGGTGCTACACTACGTAGAATAATAGCATGAGGCCACTGCACTAATATTTATAAGGCGCTGGTACAACATGGCATCATCAAGCAAATTTAGTTTCTTTCTGATAAAAATAAATTAATTCCTACTAATTAAGGTGCTTTTTTAAGAATCAATTAAAATATTTCTTCTTCAAGTAGGTATAAGCATTGTCTTTGTTTGATTCATAATTGTAATTACTTCTTCGATTTTTCTTCGTAAATTAAAAAAAAAATTAAAATAAATCATAGGATTTTCATTTCTTACATTTCGAATTTCTGCGCTCCTGGAATTAAAAGATAGATTTTTGAAATCTCCCCTTTTATTTTTAGTTACATTTTGTGAAAAAAGTCGCATTGTCTTAACTCAAGTAGATCACTTTTTTCTTCAATCGTAATGTCATTCAAACTGAGAATTTCAAATAATTCATGAGAAAAAGATGTTTATTCAAATTTAATTTTTGGACGAAAAATGATGACTGCGATATTGTTGAAAGGAATGTTTTTTGCATCATGAAATGTTGAAATTAAAATTAAATAATGACAATTGTGAAAAATTAGCAAAGTTGGTCTCTCTGAAATTTTCTCGCTTACAAAATTCTAAATAAAAGTGTTGCAGAGGATGGGAAGATAACACCTTTAGCATTGGTGTAAATACAAATTCGCGATTCCAAACTCCTTGAATTAAATTCGTGGGTCTTGAGTTAGGAACATCACAGTCTCATACATGAGCGTTTCGTGCTTCGTAGTTAAAAATACCAGTATATATTTTAAATACCTTTTTTCCCCGTAGATTGAAATAAAAATTTGAGAGTGATATGCAATTTTTAATATAAGATTATATTCCCCAATGTAATTTATCTAATCATTGCATTTTTGAGTTATCGCGTTTAGATGCATTCAATGGTAGAGACCAAAAGACGGTTAACCCGATGTCGGATTTCGTTTAAAAATTCATTTGATCTATACTTTAAGTGCTAAGAGTGTAAACCAAATTTTATTATTCTTCTTTTTAACGTTTCGTAGTTATCGTATACATCTTTTTAATGGATTTATTCAATAAATCAAAATTTGATAGATATTTACAAATTTGGTGTAAATAAAACATTGAAAAGTCAATTCATTTAGTTAAGGGAAGTTTTCACTTATTGTGCTCTCAAACAGCCAGTTATAATTCCAAAAATATTGCTTTAAACTCAGAGAGGTCAGAAACGTGGAAATTTGCCAAGATCCAATTTTTTGATCATTGCAGTGCTTTGTATTTATATATGAGAAAATGAAAGCTTCGAAATTGCCAAGTAAATTTTAAAGAGGATATTTATATTGTCTATCTCTCTGTAATATCATCTATATATTATCTTTTGAGGTATCACTTTTTACTTATACTGGAAATATCTCTCACAGCCGGCGTCCAGGCATAGGTTCATCACCTTGATCTGGGCGCCCCGTTTCGGGTCTGGTTGTTCCTCTTCTATGTTCTATCTGTGAGGTGTGTGAATGTGTCTCCCTGTAGAAAGAGGTTGTGCAAGCGAATGTGACGCATGAAAATGCTAAGTCGTACTCTTGGCTCTAGTTGACGCTACTGAAAAAACAAGAGACGCTCACTCGTCTTAAATCGGTAACAGATAACTTTCAGCAGGCTTGCAAAATGAAGTAAGATAAAACAACATGTTATTTCTCACAATCTAAAAAAATTGTCAGTATTCC
>JAPMOR010002428.1:159652-212927 GCA_026543865.1 Argiope aurantia
TCTGAGTTAAAAACAAAAATTTTAAATTCTTCCTTTAGTGTTTTTAAAGATATAATAGTAAATGAGGAAATATATATATATATATATATATATATATATATATATATACAGGGTTAGCAAGAAATAAGGGCTCTAAAATGCGTTCTACTGGTCCAAATAAGATAAAATTTGAACTACAGATTATTCAGATTACATTTATTAATAAATGTACAGTACGCTTTACATTTACATTACGCTTTACATTTATTAATTAAAACAATTAGTACAAAAATTCGCCAATAGACTTCGCTGTAGCACAAAAGGCATTTATTTGCAAATACTGGAAATATTAAACATAATTTGCTCTACAGCGCATGTCTATTACCTTTTTTCTTTGGATAAAAAGAAGGCAGATCCTGCGTGAACATTAGTTTTTTCTTTGTTTGTCATGCCTACGTTGCAAGAAAAAGCTCTACTGGTGAAATTGTTCTTCCTGAACCAACAAAACTCCGTTGCAGCTCTAAAGGCATTTCGTTGTATGAAGAAGTCTAATGTTGCCCTACACAAGATGATGCAGAAATTTGAAAACACCGGGCAACTTTTCATTCCTCCAGGTAGAGGACGAAAAAGAAATCCCGTCGAGCAGCTCCGAAATTATTACGACTCCGCTCGTTAACACCAACAGTCAGTCGCCGCATAATAGTGTGAGTTTGCCAGTGGTTTCCCGTGTTCTGGATATGCCGTATTCAACTTTACCAAAACTCTTAAGGCAGATTTTGCACTTTTATCCATACAAAATCAAGTCTGTGCACCTTTTGCAGGACGGGGACATAGAGGTCCGTAAAACTTTTGCACTTCAGGTCCTTACTCGAATGGTTAGTTGACACAAATTGGCTATGGAACATTCTGTGGAGTGATGCGGCTCACTCTTGCCTCAATGGGCAAGTTAATATCCATAACTGTCGAATTTGGGCAGAGGAAAACCCTCAAGTTATCCATAAACAACCATTGCATCCTGAAAAAGTGACAGTATGGTGCGGTTTTGCATCTGTCTTTATCATTGAGATGTATTACTTTGAAAAGATAACTTCAAATAGTCCCAAACCTGTTCCCTCACAGGACAACGGAACCATGATATGCTGAGGGATTTTGTAATCCGAACTCTACTACAGCGTGGATGCCTTCAATACAACATTTTCATGCAAGATAGTGCATCACCTCATCTTAATCGTTGTGTAAAGCTATTGTTAATACGGCATTTCACAGAAGCATAGTTTTCCATCCGCCATTTCCCAATAGCATGGCCTCCTCGCTCGCCGGACATTACCCCTTGCTACTTTTGGTTGTGGGGTTATTTGAAGGACAATATCTACCGTCAAGGGCCATCATATCCACTCGATCTGAAGGACAACATTTGGCGCCATATTCTTAATATTCCGGCAGACTCACTCCGATCAGCTGTAGAAATATGATTCACCGATTAGAGCATATTGTTCAATTAGGAGGAGGACATATTGAGCAATTTTAATTTTACTTTATTTAGCAATTATAAACCATATTAAATGGTTTTATGCGTATGACAACGCCACTTAATGATGAATTCATGTACTATTTTTTTATTTATTTAATAAATGTAAAGCGCATCATCTCAATAAACTGTAGTTCAAATGTTATTTCATTTGGATCAATGGAACGCATTTTAGAGCCCTCTGAAGTAGGTAGTTTATTTCTTGCTAGCCTTTTATCTTTCTGTTTATAAATTTAACCCTTTGCACTCGGAAAAACGATTCGATACATAATTATTCATTTAATACTAGGCCTTATTTAATTTGCAAAAAATAAATATCTATATTTGTTTTAAGTTGAATTTCCCCCCAAAATTAATCTACATGTTTTTACCACTTAATAGGTATTTTAATCAATCAGAATTTTTAAAAAGATAAATAAATAAAATGTCAAAATGATGCACTGTCTTGAATGTTGAGTAAGAAATACTATCGGAGTCCAAAGGATAAGCAAATTAAAAAGTTGCTTAAATCAGTAAATAAATTTTCAATTATCTTAATTCTTTTTCAACAAGAGAAAACAGAAAAATCTCTAAGTTTTCCTGAACATAAAATATGTTAACGCTGTTGAATTGCTACTCTAGATAAATTATAATTCATTTTATATAATGTTTTTCATTATATTAGTAGAAGGATCCCCGCTTCATTCTTAGTGTGAAAAATTACCGTTGAAGCAATTTCTATAAAAATATACAACATATCTTCCGAAAAGGCAAAATAACTCACCAGAGAATTGATTCATTTAACTGCGGAAAAATAGTTACAAATAATTCTAACGAGTTTATGAAGTATTGTAGTTATTTTGTATGTATGCAATAAATCTGTTATTACAAAAACCAATTCTATTATTGCAACTTTAAAACGGAGACTTTCAGAGCTACTATTTATTATTCCTTGCTCAGATTTTAAAACCAAACTTGCATATCTACACTTCTTTCTCCTGTATAAAGCCGATTACCCCACCACTACAGAACGAAGCAGTATGGATATATGGCGCACTGCATATATCCATGCTGCAAAGAATCGTTTTTCAAATATTCCAGAAGTCTTTAAAATCGAATAAGGTAATGATTCCTTCAACAACCAAAGTAGTAACCGTTGAAATAATTGAATAATGAAAGAACAGCAGGGAATTCCCAATCATAGGAGTATCAAGAACACAAGAATAAAAAACCTTCAGCTCAGCAGCGCGCCTTTCGATTTCCTGATGGACACAATAATCTGTTCGGGATCGAAGTGCCAATGAGAAGACTCGCTTCTTACGAAAATGGTTCTGTTATGGGTAGTGATGGCTACTATGCTTTTAATTCAGTTAAAGCCACCTCCAGTTCTCAAACTGTCTTTTTGCCTACATAGGAAACGCCTTTATAATCTGTGATGCAGCATAAAAGGAATCTATAACTAATTGCTTTTAATCAATCTTCAAAAAGGGACATTTTTCCTGCAACAAATCACAGGAATCAACTAGTTTTCAGAGATGACAATTTAATCGCTGAAAAGTAGTTTCATGGGAAATAGGCTTGGAATAGTTTGAAATATCAGCCGATCCATACATATATTGATCTCTGCAATGGATTTGCGAGAAATGATATTTTTCAATAAGTATCATGATTGCTCAATAAATATAAATAAGTTTACATATAAATTTAATAATAAAATATAAATAAATGAACAAAATTCTATATATATTTCAATTTCGATATGTGTACCAAAAGTTTGTCGACTGACACTAAGATGGGAATTCTCCTTCCATGTTTTGAGAAGCATCCCCAAAGTTAAAGTTTTATTTGTAACTGTATTTGATTTTTTATTTGGTTAATGTCAATCATTTCTTCACTGTATGTAATAGTCTCTGGTGTTCTAAGGAAAAAGATCCCATTCAATTCACAAATTGATATACTTTTCATTTCAGGCTTAACGAACAGGTAAAGAGGATTATACTTTATCCATTACTATTGTAATGAAATAATTATGCATTAGAAATAATATAATAACATCATTTAACATAAAATTATTATTTTGCAATAAAGAAATAAAAAAGACATTCAGTAATTTGAACAAGGCCTCTTATTGATGCTCATTACTTTAATTAAAATTTATGCATTATTAAAATTTAATTTAGAAATGTCATCATGAAACTGCTTGCGTAACTTAGAAAGGTTTGAGTTTGAATTAATTTCGTTTCCTACTTTCTCTTTTGTTTTCTTATTTTGCATAATACGAATAAACGTGCGAAACACTGTAAATGCATTTAGCTGCCAGTAATGGCATAGTCAGCCATTGTATTAATAAATACCCAGATAATAAATAAAAATCTGTCTTTAATAAATCCCTTCAATATTACTTACATCATTTCATATGCCCCTTGGTTAAACGTATACATTTATCTTATGAATATACCGACGTCGAAATCATCTTATTAGATTAAGTATCAAAACACAAATAAAGACTATTCGGTAGATAAAAATGAATAAAATATGCATCTTTGTGCTTGTTAAAATTCTATTTCCAAAACTCTGCTATACAAATATTTCCCCTTTAATGAATATAAATAGAAGAAGGCTCCATTTTTGTCGCCATTTCTGTCATATTAGTCATTAAAATATAGCGTGCAGCTAATATCCCGGAATTAAACCACCGCTTTTGCTCATAATAAAGGATCCAGTCGAGAAGTCTCATCTACATAATAAAGAGCGAGAAATCACGCGGCTATAAAGATGCCGGCAAGTTCAGAAAATGACTGGAGAGCTTAGCTGAAATATTCCAGAGCTTGGAATAGTTTTCCCTGAAGATCGTTCTACTAATAGGAAATAATATTTGGGTAAAACCACGATTTTCGTAACGATTTTTTTTAAAAGTTGATATCAGATTTTGTTTAGGGAGATACGGTTGAAAGTTATTTATTTATTTTGGGAAAAAGCTGTAACATTCTGAATAAATATTGAGTAATAAGTAGTTTTATTCAAAATTCGTTTTCAAAGAGAAATGTTTAAAAGACTGTGCAATCCTGCTTGGTGGCAAAGTATTCTTTTTGTACTCATAAAATGGATTGATTATTGATGCTTACTTTATGGTTTGAAAAAAAAACCCATCCCTTTTTAAAAGAATTATTACAAGCGAAAATACAAAATGTTTCTTTAAAAATACTATTCTTTGATTAAATGAACATCAAAAACATTTTTAAATGCTTTTACTTAAAATCGCATATGTTGATTTTTCTAATTATAATCGATTTTTCACTGAATTTCACATTTTCAAAAATTCTGAAATTTTGTACGTTTATTAGTTCCTGCCGACAATACATCATTTTGATGTATTTTAGTTCTTTCTTGTCAATTAATAGCTAAAAATTCATTATTAGCTAGAAATTATTTTAGAACTTTTTAAATTCCATAAAATTAAATTCCATAATAATTCTATAAAACTAAATTCCATAAACTTAAAAATAATAATTAAATTCCATTTTCCGCATAATTTATAAAATATGCTAAACATTTAAAAGTAGAAAAAAAAGTTTATAAATTGAACTTTTTTAATAACGTATCAAAAAAAAGAGGAAATAATATTCTTTTCTATCGAAAAATTGAGTATTATATAGTAATTAAATTAAAATATAAAGAATGCATAAGTAAAGGTCCAATTTATTTTGAATACTTTTATTGGGGTTTTTTTATTCTTTCATCATTTTATTTGTATCCTAGTTTTATAAAAATTGACTGAAATAAAAAAATTAAGAATCTGATCAAAAGATAAAAATAAAAGAATTCTGCTTAGAATAAAAATATCATTAATCTGAACTAAAATATTTATAAGTCACTAAAATGAAAATTTAATAATTCCTTATTCGTTGTCCATCACTCTTAATAGAAGAATGTGATCTTGTATAGATAAAGGCAAAGCAATGTTATGATAACATATATTATCAGAATATATAAAAACAAAAAAAAATTGAGATCAAATATTATTATTTTTTTCAATTTTAGAATTACAAAAAATCGTGGGTATATTCTATTTCGCAATTTCTTTACGTTCTTTATAATGTGTGTGTTTTTAAGAAATTCCTCTACATTCTGCAGATATTTATTTGTATTAATATTTTTTATTTATAATAGTTATTGTCATAATAGTATTTATTTATAATAATAAAATATTATTTTTGAAAAAAAGATGAATGTTTCATTTTAGCATATTCATGGAGAATATTGGGCACTTCATCATATTTTGTGGGAATACTGGTACAGCAAAATTATTTTAATTCTGATAAAACATTTTTTTAATTAGTTTAAGGTCTTTAAAATTTGTTAGAAAAAGAACATTATTCTAAATTATATAACACGACTGACTTCTTTTGTTTGTTTCTTTAACATGCAAGTTAAATCCTCAAAGCAGACAAATAAATAAGATTTGTTCAAAATATCGATTCTATTTCAAAAGCAAAAACAATAATAAAAAGATGCTTTCAAATCTGAAACTGAATCATTAGTAGCCAATAGCCAATAAGATACAGCTATAAAAAATTTTAAATAAAAGAATCGATAATTTATAAAAAACTTTCTTCAAACGATTCAATATGTCTAAAATCCAATGTTTAATTAACATTTGAAAAATGCATTTTGAGTTATATCTGATATTTATATTTAAACATAACTATGGAGTATTTAATTTATTGTCCTTAAATAGGTAAATAAATTAAATGAATGGCAGAAACACCATTTCAAATCGATATTAAGAAAATAAAAACATAATTTATATATATATATTTCTATATACGATCTGGATTAATGGCTTATCTTTGTTGTTTTCTTACATGTAAATATTTAATTACTCAATGTTTCAAATATGAAACCGATGACGAATTTTGTTTCATTTATTTTAAAACTATTCTTATGCAATCCCATTTTCTTTAAGTCACATCTCATAAAGATGTAATTCTTATCTATATAAAAAAGCGGGCAACTATCTTGACTTTGACATGATAACGGAAAATCTTTGGACAAATATGAAAACAAAATTTAACAATTTTTATCATATAAACTTAATTGTTTCGAATTCTGCAGATAAAAATAAATAATGTTTTAAAAATTCAAAGTTTATGATTTCATTGTGTTCAATTTCCAGTCGAAATTCATTTAATACTGTTGCATTTTTTTTATGCAGCGTATACTTTGAAAAGATGAAAATCAAATTGAGCAAATTGAAAAGTTATTTTCATTGCGGCAGAAAGAGTATTTTTCCACCATAGACGTGATTCTTGTATCAATATAAAATTTTAGGAATGTTTCGAATTTGAGCACGTAATCCACTCGTGTATGTACTGAATACGGATTATGTATTTCTAAAAAGTTTATAACACATATGTTTTTTAAGTCAATGACAATTATATGAACTTATTTTTACTGTAATAACCGTTTTTTTTTCATGTTTTCTTTTGTAAACTATAACTAATCATTAAATTTGAATCAGCAAGTGATATGTTGTTAAATAAGGAAGAATAAAGGAATGATCGTCGACCTCAAAGGAGGCTGAAATTTTCATTTCTCATTAATACATTCATATTTTAAGTAAACAGATAAGATAAGGGACTTATCACTTCCTAGTAAAGAAAAAAACTTTCTAACGGAAATTTTTGGGCAACTGGTCTGGTTAAGAAGTTATAAATAGAAAGTAATTTTGAACCCCTAAATTCGCCTGCTTTATATATATATATATATATATATATATATATATGTAATGATATTTTAATTCTAATTTCAATTTAATTAATTTCCAAGATTTTATCTTAATTTGGTCCATAATAACTTTATTCTAAAATATTCTCTTATTTCTTGATCCAATTCCACTTTTTCTACTTAATTAATTCAAGAGAGGATTTATAAAATTACTGAATCGACTAAACGCCGATACTTTCACACGCTCGGCTTGAAGGGGTAAAAAAACTGTCTAGTAAGCACATTCTTTTTAAAAGATCCCTGTGTTTCCCTTACATGTGATTGACATGCGTCAGAAATCCCTATCAGAATCTTATTATTATATTAGCACTATGAAGAAAGGTTTTCCCTATCAAAATCATAGGTTATATAAGACGAGGAATAAAATGTCCAAGAGCTTTTCCCTCATTCCTTTTCTGTGTCATTCTGTGTGCTCATCGATTGTACATATGCCTGCTTCTTAAATATGAAATAAAACGACGTCACGAACTAGCAAGTCTCTTCACTGTCTTCAACCTGCATTCTGCTTCACATAAAATAATACTTACATATATATATATATATATATATATATATATATATATATATATATGATTTCTTATTGTAGCTGATATGGAGTATTTCTATCACCGAAAATAAAACAGCTTTATTTTATTTCTAACACTTTTTGGGCATAAGAGCTTTCGAAATCCTCACACTTTTTGTTCTTATAACTCTCAATATATCTTTTCTATTAAATAGAAGATATTCTGCAATTTGGTAACTGATTCCCCCTCCTCCCCCCCCCTCCCCCCTTTATGAGATAGGAACTCTAAATCTATTGTTTGCTACCAGGTTGCAATGTAACAGATTTCACTGCGTAGCGCATGTTGATTTTACTATATCTAGACACCAAATTTTTGGCAACAATTGTCGTTGTTCTCAAATAACATTTGGGCACCTGTATATTGATGATATGTTTCCGTTCCGAATCAAGTAAGAGAACAATGATGACAAAAATATTTATTACGGCAAACAATACATCTCAAAACTCACAGTATTTACTAAGAGTTGAAGTTATTGTTTAAAGCAATGCCGAATAAGAACTTAATGTTATGTGCGACTCAACAGAATCATAAAATTTTGTAGGAAATATTAAATTCAATCCTGAGAAGGCAGACTCTAACGGCATTCAAAATCTATTCAATTGAGTTTCTCTCTTTTCTGATATCTCTTTGTCTTCTTGATGTTTGTTCCAACTCCGCTTCAAAGTGGACTTCCTATTTTCAAAATTATAGATAAGAAAAATTTTCATCTGCATTTCTTACAGATAAACTGACAGATATAAGTTCTTAGTATAATTTGTTTGGAATCCGATTATATATATAATTTCAAGAACATTAAAAAAATTCGAATTTATTGTAACCGGCACTATCCAAATATTGGACATCGTTTTATTTAATTATGAATTCAAATTTAAGGAACAGTTTAAACCATAAGAATGTGTAATGATTTTAGCAAATACCAGTGCATTGGATTTCTCACTAAAACATAATTTCGTTTCTTTGACTAAATATAAATTAAATTTTCCGTAATTTCATTACGCATTTACAATGCTTTGAATCGCGTTATCATTTACACGCAGTTTCAACGAAATATTGAAAGGCAGAATGGATTTACAATGAGAGAAAGATGTATTTTTCAGAACACAGATATTTGAAAAATTATAGAAATACAATGATATAATTTAAAGAATAAGTTATTAAGACAACTTTCAAAATTTTATGAAAATTTTTTGTATACAGTAAAAAAGTTCTTTTCTTCCATATGACTTTTTATTCTGATTATTCACCGTTTTATTACTTGAGAAAAATTCAATTTCTTGACCTACGATTTTTTGCAAATTCCTAATTAGATGACAAATCTTATTTCAGACATTTATTAATATTTTAAATCGTATAATAATATAAAATCGTATGAGATATTATAGTGTTTTTAAATGATTTTTGTATTTTAATTCGATGTGAGAGTCAGACTCATCATTGTATGAGAAATCATCAATATGAAAAATAAATTCACTCATTTTTATATCAGTAATATAAAGCAATTACTGTTTCCAAATTTTCAACTGACATCGAACTATTTAGTTTTCTACTTTTGCAATACAAAGGTATCCTCTATATTTATTCGACTATCTCAAATATTTCTATCTTAAAAATTGTACCAAAAATTTTGAGGTATTCGGTATTTCAGAACAAAATGGAAATGCCTTGACGACTTAGTGCCTTCGATAACGGATCTTCTAGAACGGACGACAAATTCTCTCAGGAGACTAAATCTCGGCTTTTTCCAGTCTGCGCTTCATTTTTCAAAAAGTTTCCTATTTCTTTAGTTAAAAAGTTTAAGAATATTCTTAGAATACGCTGAAAGTCCGTTTTATCAGACAGCAATTCTTTTGCACAGCAAAAAGCAAGAGATACTACAGACATAGATTCTATGTAAAATATTCAGTCTATAGAGCACTGCAGAAACTTCTTAAAGATGGTTAGGATCTACCCAACAGGATATATACATTACGTGCTTCAATAATGACTTTTTAAATAGAATTAAAGTCTAAATTTTGTATAATATAGAAGAACATAGCTTGTACGGCATAAAAAATTTATTTATTTCATACTAGAAGCCTTCGGAGAAAAGCTGACTGAATCAGTTTGATAGCTGAAAGTCAGCTTGAAAGCTGAATATTGATAAAAATAATTCAGATATATCAGACAACTTTATTTTATGCCAGTCAACATTAATTTAGCTATATCAGTCATTAGTTATTATATAATTTCATTTGAATAATACTTTGGGCCTGGTTTCCATAACCAATCTTTCAATAAGATATATTCATCGTTTCCATTTGACATCAGGAAAGATTTTAAAAGAAGACATAACATAAAGTTATTATATCAAAATAGTCATACTGCAAATTAATAAGGAGGTTTTCTTTCAGACATATACAGTAGAAACAATATAAATGTAGTTTATACATATATATATATAACAATATAATGTTATAATATATAATAACATAATATAATGTTATGTTAATATTGTCACGTAGAACTATAGTATAGAACTCAATGACACACACAAGAGGTAGAGCTAAACCAATTTATTAACTGAACTCAGAACTGAGAATCTTCTGTTTTTATACAAGTAGAGAAAGTTCCAGAATACTCTTCTGGAGACAGTAAGAAAAGTCCAGAACACTTGTCTGGCAAACTAAAGAAATGTCCAGTATCTTCTGGAACATGAAATAAAGGAAAACATAAAATCAAGGAATTAAGTATTTACATATACTATTAATCGCATTGTCTCTAGCGGGATTCGAACCCAGGTCTCTTGATCATGAGACCGCTGCCATGGAGATTCGATCGTCTTTCTTCAATGCGGTATTGCTCCCTCCTTAGAAGAACATCGTCTCGATGTTATGACATTTCATTGTGTGGCTCTAGCTCTCAATCGAGTCACAGGACCAGTATAAGTTGTCGTGTCTTCACGGTGAGTAGTCTGTTGAGAAATGTGTCTTTCCGGACCTCCATTATTTTATGAGAATGTTGGTCGCCTTGTGCTTCTGGGTCATGGTATGGCTTCATGCGTAAAACGTGGACAACTTCCTTAGGTTTCCGCCTTATAGAATTAGGATCGAAATCGGCTACTTCATAAGTGACGTCGGACAACCGTCTCAAAACTTGATAAGGGCCGAAGTACCTCTTGAGGAGCTTCTCGGAAAACCCTTTTTTACGAACTGGAATAAAAGTCCACACTAAATCCCCTGGTTCGTATGCCACTATCCGATGCTTGGAGTCATAATGAAAGCGATCTTTCTGCCAAGCCTCGAGAGTTCGTGCACGAGCTTATTGCCTCCATTCTTCTGTCTTTTTGATCAGATGACTAACGTAATCGTCTTCTTGGCTGAACTCATTGGGACAGAGAGTACATCTTATCCGACGGCGTTTCAGCTTCTCGCCCATGTAGTAGGTAGAAGGGTGTAAAACCTGTCGTGTCTTGCTTGGCTGTGTTGTAGGCGAATGTGACGAACGGCAATATCTGGTCCCAGTTCTTCTGTTCGACATCAACATACATAGAAAACATATTTGCTAGCGTATTGTTGAATCGCTCTGTGAGGCCATTTGTTTGCGGATGATAGGCTGTAGTCATTCGATGAGTGATATTGCACAGTCTATTAATATCGAACACCAGCCTGGACTGGAATACTTGACCACGGTCTGTAATGATAACTCGTGGTGCTCCATGTTTCAGGATTATGTCCTCTAGTAGGAATTTGGCTATTTGTATAGCTTCCGCCGTCGGTAAAGCTCTGGTGACTGCGTACCGTGTCAAATAATCGGTACATACTATAATCCATTTGTTGCTGTCGTCAGAGTTTGGAAATTGCACTAGCAGGTCGATTCCGATGCGATGGAAAGGAGCAGCAGCTGGTGGAATAGGCACGAGACGATCTGGTGGCTTCTGAGGAATAGATTTTCTCCTTTGACATTCTCGGCAGTGCATCACATATCTTCAAACATTTCTGTACAAACCTGGCCAATGAAATCGCTTTCTTATTCTGTCATACGTCCTGGTGAATCCTAGGTATCCAGCGGTAGGGTCGTCATGGAGAGATTCTAGAATACTGAGCCGTAAATGATTCGGGATCACTAGTAGGAATTTCCTTCCGGACGGTTCAAAATTCTTCTTGTAGAGGACTTCTTCGACTAATTCAAAGTTTCCCAGCCTACTGGTTTTGGTACTTTGTTGGCCTCTTATTATTTTTGCCAATACCGGATCTTTCATATGTTCTTCTGAGAGATTAGTGAATAAAGTGGCACCTATGGAATCCCCATACCATGAATCATCGTCTTTTAATGGGTTTCTGGACAGACTATCAGCATCTTTGTGTTTCCTTCCACTTTTGTACACCTCTGATACGTCGTATTCTTGGAGTCGTAGCGCCTATCTAGCGAGTCTTCCAGAGGGATCCTTCAGTCCTGTCAGCCAACACATGGAATGATGGTCAGTGATGATCTTGATCTTGATCTTCCAAAGAGATACGGCCGAAACTTAGTTATAGCCCATATGGCCTCAAGGCATTCTCTTTCAGTTGTGGAATAGTTTTTCTCAGCCTTCGTTAGAGTACGCGAGGCATAAGCTATTACTTTTTCCTTCCCATCTTGTATTTGAACTAATACTGCGCCGATTCCGTATCCATTCGCGTCGGTGTGAAGTTACGCTGGTGCAGTTTCGTCATAAAGGTCTAAAACAGGATCGAAGGTAAGATCTTTCTTCAAGGTATTAAAAGCTTCCACTTGTTCAGGTCCCCAACACAATTTTGTGCCCCCCTTCAGTAACAACTGTAGAGGTTCGGCTTTATGGCTAAAGTCCTTGATAAATCGGCGATAGTAAGTGCAAAGTCCCAGAAAGCTTCTGATGTCATGGATATTTCTAGGCACGGGAAAATCACTCACGGCCTTTATTTTTTCTGGGTCCGGTCGTACGCCATCACTGGATACTAGGTGTCCCAAGATCTTTATCTCTTGTGCTCCAAAGCGACATTTTTTTTTTGATTAAGGACAAGGCCTGCGTTCCATATACACTGAAGGACGGTATTCAACCTCTGAAGATGTTAATCGAATATTTCTGAGAACACCACAATGTCATCTAAATAGCAAAGGTACATTGTCCATTTTAAATGTCGCAGAAGATTATCCATCATCCTTTCAAAAGTTGCAGGAGCATTGCATAAGCCAAATGGCATCACTTTAAACTCGTATAATCCCTCAGGTGTAATAAAAGCCGTTTTCTCACGATCGGCTTCATCGACTTCTATTTGCCAGTAACCGGGGTAGAGATCCATAGACGAAAAATATTTTGCCCCCTTCAGGCAATCCAAAGTGTCATCAATACGTGGCAATGGATACAAGTCTTTCTTGGTAATTTTGTTGAGTCGGCAATAATCAACACAAAAACGCCAGCTTCCATCTTTTTTCCTGACCAAGACGACTGGAGATGACCATGGACCTTCTGATGGTTGAATGATGTTTTTGTCTAACATTTTGGTTACCTCCTCACTAATAATGCGGCGTTCGGACTGGGACACCCTGTAAGAGCTCTCTGACTAATAGGTAAGTGGTCGCCTGTGTTTATTCGGTGTTTAACATTGAGTTGGTTTCCGTTCTTGAATGTCCTTTCTTGATCGAAAATTTCTGAAAATCTCTGGAGTAGATGAAACATCATGGTATAATCGATGACACCCAACTTTGCCTTTGAAGTGGTCGTGGAATAAGGCAATCCCTCATCTATGGTATTTACGCAGCCTTCGTGTAAAGTTTCGGCATACCCGATGCACATGCCTTTAGGGATGTTCCGAGGTTCCTCCTCGTCCGTTGGCAACCCATAGTTCGGCTTTTCCATTAAGGAGCGTAACTATAGTAGACGGAATTGCAACTTCCTTGTTCAAGAGGAGCATCCTATTTCCCTCTACTATTACGTCGATAACTCGAAGATTCTTACGGCCTAAGACAGTAATCTTTCTGATAGAACGAGCAGGTACTGTGTAGTCTTCTATCGTGAATAAACGGCTGCAGTCTGGAGTTTGAGATTCTCGAAGGACGTCTTGAAACAAGAGCTCCGAACGACCACAATCTATAACAGCTTGAGAAGCGCCCCAAAAGTCCCAACCAAGGATGATATCGTGACTGCATTGCGGTAAAACAATAAATTCAAAAGCTTGAGGTCGGCCATTGATTTCGAGACGAAGCGTATATTTTCCCAATTTTCTCACGTAGTTTCCATCGGCGACTTTTAAAAAAAAACATTGTTAGTTGTTGGAAACATAACTTTGGAACATGGAAACAAACGGGTCTTCTGTCAGGGGTGCGCCAGATATCCGTCTTCCTCTGTGGTTGCTGTGCTACGGGCATAGATCGTCTGGCAACGTCAGAATAGGTAGGTTGGCGTCTTGGTTTGACCTTTGTCCCCTCTGGTGTTGTCTGTGACAAAGGAGTCAAAGCATTTTCCACTTCCTCTCGAACAATGGCTTCAATGCCTTTGTCCTGGACTTCGGGATCGACTACTGGAGACATAAGGCGCTGGATCTCCACGCGCACTGTTTGACGTACTAGTGATACCAGATCCAGTTGTTGGTCTATTGCAGCTATTGGTACGACATTTGGGAGCCTTTCAAATGTCCTACCCCGGATCCTCTTCTGCTGCATCTCTTCGATCTGTAGAAAGATCGGCTGTATTCGTCGGCGTATGGTGTAGAAACCATTTAATAAAGTCCTCTGTAGTGGTTATTTCTTTCGTCAGTAGTGCTTGGTAAACATCTTCGGCGACTCCTTTCATCAGATGAGACACTTTCTCTTCTTCTGACATATCTGGTCTGACTTGATGGCATAAACTCAACACACTTTGGATGTACAAATGAGTGCTTTCGTCCGATTTTTGAGCTCTATTCTTTAGCTCACGTTCTGCCTTCTTCATATAGTGTTGTGCTTCCCCAAATGCCTCTTTTAACTTTGATTTGAAAATATCCCAGGAAGTCAATTTCTCTTCATTATTTTCGAACCATTGCTTTGCTGTGCCATCCAGGAAAAAGAACACATTAGCGAGACAAGTCATGTCATCCCATGTGTTGAATTTTGATACTCTGTCGTATTCCTTCAGCCATTTGTTTGGGTCTTGTCCTACGTCTCCTTTAAATACAGAGGGATTCCTGTATTGTTGCTGTGCTGATGTCCGGATGATCGGTTTCGTCTCTCGTTCCACAGGCATTTCCCTCGTCTTTCTGGATGGTGGATTATAAAGTCCAATTTCTGGTTCAAGGCCTTTAAGTCGATCGCTTCTTCGTAAATCCGTTTCTACGCTGGCTGGAATCTTACCCGGCGCCTCGACTTAGAACTATAGTATAGAACTCAATGACACGCACACAAGAGGTAGAGCTAAACCATTTTATCAATTGAACTCAGAACTGAGAATACAGTAACTGACAAATCTTCTGCTTTTATACAAGCAGAGAAAGTTCCAGAATACTCTTCTGGAGACAGTAAGAAAAGTCCAGAACACTTGTCTGGGAAACTAAAGAAATGTTCAGTATCTTCTGGAACATGAAATAAAGGAAAACATAAAATCAAGGAATTAAGTATTTACTATTAATCGGATTGTCTCTAGCGGGATTCGAACCCAGATCTCTTGGTCATGAGACCACTGCCATGACCATTCGGCCATGGAGATTCGACCGTCTTTCTTCAATGCGGCAATATAATGTTATAATAGATAACAACATAATATAATGTTCTATCCACAACTAAGAGAATTCATACAAATTACGTTTCAGAAATTTGACATTTCTGCCAACTAATTTTGTTCTAGGAAAAGAATTACCATTTATAAAATGTGCATCTATTGACAGTCGTGATGATAAAAGAGCCACCTTAAGACTGAAAGATTTAATTTGAAATTATTGTAAATATAGACAATCTTAATCAAATCAATGTTGTCAAATGGCTCCAAAAAACTATGTAAATGTTTTAACCGTTTGATAATCTAAACATTTAGCATAAGAATGGATTTTTTTCCTCTTTTCTTAAATAAATAATTGTAGCAACATCTTTCATTTTTGAAACGAAATAAATTTCTCACATATAATTTAAAGAATATTTGTTTGTATAAATAGTACTTATTAATTTATATTTTTTTATCCGACGTGATTTCAATTGATCCTATTTATTAAAGTGAAAGCAATAAGAAATCCTTACAAAAACGTTATTTGTCATAACATTGAAATCCTCTGTTATCTGATTTTATTTAAATTAGTGAAATATTTTGTATTAATTTAGTATTAATAAAAATTGATCAATTATTAAATATTTTATGATAATATAAATGAATCATCATTTAAATATTTTGAGTTTGAGGTATTAGAATCCTTGTTGAGCAGAATCTTTTGCCTTGCAGTAACTATTGCGAGAAGTTGAATGTAACACTGTTTTAATCTATTACTTATAATAAAGCTCAATGTGTGTGTGTGTTGGCCCTCTGCAGGCCAGACCATTCAACCTACAGCTACCAAATTTGGCACGTGTATAACTTGGAGGCCGGGAATGTGCACTTGGGGGTTATTTTTCGAATTTTTAATTAGAATTTTATTTATTTAAAAATTAAGCGAAATTTTGCTGTGTTTCTGCTATAACCTCCGAAAATATTACCTCACAAAAAAGATATTTACATGAAGTTAAAGACCAAACATTTATCTTTTAAATGATATCATTGTTTTAACCTTAAAATTAAATTTCTATTTTTAATGAATTTTTGAATAAATATTTTTACTCTATTTTTCAATAATTTTTTTCGTACAAAATAAAAATAAAATTTAAGCTTCAGGAGCACGTTTCGCATTCATGGGAAAAAATTAGCTTTTTTCCAAGTGTTGTCATCACATTGATTAAAACTCTAATAAAAAATAAATTGAATCTTTTTGGAAATGAAATCTGTAAAAATATAATTTTCGGCACGTGTCTGTAGGAAATGAAACAAATATGAAATATTATTTTTTCTAAAAAATAAATTCAAGAAAAATTATTTTATGATCTTTTACACTCTCTATATTATTAATCCAATAAATCAGTTTTATTTTAAGGCAAGTTTTGTTTAATATGAACAGAATATCCATTCAAATCAGGGTCACACTGCTAATTTCTAAACCTTTAGTAAGACACAGATCTGCTAAAATGATCTAAATGGAAAATGATTATATTTTATGTAACTTATTCAATAAATATTATAATAAATAAAGAATTTTTTATTTTACATAAAGCCTCTGCTGTGGAAATCACGTTTGACAAAATGTTCTTGAAACACTAATATTTTAAATAAAAGAGTTAATTTCCAATCAACTAAATCAATCACTTAAACTGACTGACTTATGAAAATTTGAATATCTCTATTCCATAAAAAAAGATAATTTTAGATTTTCCATAGATCGTTTCAAAGAAAATACGCCAATCAGCTCGCATGTTTCTCAAGATTAATTGGCCTGATTATGAAAATGTTGAGTTTTTCTAAATTTTTAACATTCAAAACTTCATAAATAAGTCTTAGTTGATCGTGGAAAATAGAAACATTCATTCATTTATTTAAAATTTGGTGTGTCGAGAATATTTCTCAGAATATGATACCTTACTGCATTAAATTTAGACTTCATCATTTTTGAAATATATTTATAGGCCGGAACAAAATATTATTATTGATTTCATTTCAATCCTCTTGAAAGCAAAACTAAAAACTGTATTTTATGCTGAATCTGAGAAATTTTGGTTGAATTATTCTTTGAGATATTACATACATTATGAAAAAAACTTTTGTAGTTCACGTAAGACTTATATACCGAGTTATTCTGTTTGCAATACTCATATTCAATAATTATAATAATAAATAAATAACAATAAAGATGATAAATAAAATAAAACGCTTGGTTTTATTAAAAAATATCTTTATATTAATTGCAATTTCATCATTTCCACTTTAAATTAAAGTTGAAGTTTTACCGGAAATGACAACAAATTAGCAAAATATATATAGTCAATTGAACGAAATGATCTAAACAACAGTATAAGTTTGGTATGACTATCAAAATTTGAAGATTAAAAATGTTTTGTTTGAGAATCTATTAAGAGACCAGTTACTTAAATTATTTAATTGAAAATTGTAGCGAGTGGTAATACTGGCAAACCGGCTGGTCGACAAAGGCGGCTAGTATGAAATAAATATTAACTCTTCAAATAGATTTTTGATTTCATAAAAACAAATTAATGTTATTCATGAATTTCACTTAATCTTCTTTCATTGAAAATTATGGAACAAGCTTATTAAATTTCTAATCATAATGCATCGGCCATACCACCAAAGGTAACTCTTTTCGCATTACAATCACGTCACGTCTAATCTTCTGCACTACATCCAAACATAATGTGCAAACGAAGAAATTAGTCTCTAAACAATAATTAATGAGAAATATTAAGAAACTGAATTCCGAGGCATTGAGTTTATTTTCTGTTGGAGTACTTTACTAACAGAAATAAGCCACCTTAACGAGATAACGCTTCGCATCTTTTCTCTTTGTCCCCTCATAACGAGATGAGACTCTCAGGCGGAACCTCTCTCAAGATGGGCAGCTAAATATCTAATTTTAAACAATGCATGCCCTCCGACGTCATAGCATGAATTCCCTCATTTCTCATACGCTGATTAGATGTCTACCAGTATTAACTTGATTTGTAAGGCTTCCAAAGGTTTCATAAACTGGGAAAGAAATATTTTATCATCTGAATTACTTCAAAGCAGCAGGAAGGGTTTAAAGAGAGGTTAAGAAATAAGATTTGTATCAAGTATTGAAGAATGGTCTTCCATTCTATGAGAGTATTGGTAAAACCGAAAATTTCTCCAATGATCAAAAAAGTGATAGGCTTGCATTTTGTTGTTTGCATTCAATAACTATCTCGGCTGATGGATATGGAAAGAGGGTTTTAGATTTTATGAGAGATCACAGAATTTTCAAGCTAATTACAGATAAAATGTTAACAAAATGTTAGTAATATGATTGCTTAAGAGAAATTTGAATTATTGTTTACTAAATTGAACAAATACGAATAATTCTAATGAATGCAATTCGATTCAATAATTACTTTTATGAACACAAGTTTTATAGCATATAGTTTGAAAAAAATATTTTCTTTTCAAGTAATTAATTTGAATTAATAAATGTATTTTATAAATATGTACATTTTAAAAATAAATGAATTATCCCGACTTTGTTAAATTCTATTTAAAAAATATTGAAAAATTAAATAAAAAATAACTTGTCTAAATGAAATTTTATTTATAAATGTTCTATGTATAAAATATGTCCTCCTTAGACGAATTATATGAGGATATAAGAATTATAAACAGATTGTAGTTAAGAGGAAGTACTTATTTTTTACTCTATAAAGTTGCATGAGAAAATAAATTTAGGTAGAATATTTTTATTATAAATGAATTTTGAATTTAAATTAATCTGTATTCTAAACAATGGCTTAAATTCTTACATTTAAATTATAAATGCATAGTATAGTATATAAAATTCATTTCCACATTCACCATTTGTTTATAAATTGAAAAAAAAATATTTTTTAATAAATATAAAATTTTATTGAATTAAAATTACCATATTATAGGGGACCTTATACCTCACCATTAAAATGAAGTAGCCAAGCTATAGTAGAATTATTTAACGAAATCATTTTTTTAATGTCTTTCTATTAGGCTTGCTTCACTACATATGATTAAAATCAAATTCTTTTGTAAACATTCAAAAAAAATTATTCCTTATATTGTAAGTTCGTGTCTTGCCACCAAATGGAATTATTCCGATGCAATGCAATGCAGTAGGACTGTCAGAAGAAAGTAAAAGTTCTTCCATAAAAAAGGCGACATAGATAGATAACTGTTTGTCAACTTGTAAAGTCTTTCCAGAAGTTTCTCAAAAATCAGCAAGCAAAGTTTAATTCTAACAAAGTTTGTATTATATTAAAAATTCCAATTTTTTTTCTAAAAATAAAGATATTTGCAATAACCATTATACAAGTGGAGGATAACAACAGATTTGTGTTATCCTCTGCTTAGAAAAGAATTTCAATAATATTAATAATATTATCACTCCAAAAATTTATAACGGGCATAATGATAAACTCGAATTAGTCTGAATTGAAATGTAAAATTCTAAAGCTACTAAGATAAGAAAATAAGTTCCATTTTCACCCATTTTTCATCACAGAGGAAAATGTGCATTATTTGAATTTCTTTTGTCAAAAATCAAAACACATATGGACTCTTTTAAATAGATGTGCTGGTTTCTCTAAGAGAATCCAGACTGTTGGTCACTATCAACTCTGCCTCCGGAGTGTCCTGTTCCCCATTGTGTCCCTACTTCCGTGTAATCTTTTTTTTTTCTCTCCCTTTTTTTTTCTCTAAATAGACAGGCTCATGAATAAATGATTCAAAAGCCCTCTCCCTGATAAATGGGACTTTTATGTACTTGTCACCGGTCTGCTAGGGTTGCAATTTGCATAAAAGTAGAGGATAGGATCAAATCGTCGGAGTTTGATATAGTTCAATTTGCATCAAACAGAGATGCATGAATATAAAAAAGATGTCAGATTTCCTAAATTAAAGTACGAAATATTTTATTCTTCTGAAATCGGCATGCTACTGAAAATGTTGTAAGATAAGTATATAAATAAATAAGTAATTAATATTAGGTGTTTGCATGTATTGTAATCAGCGACATCTATTGGTAAACATGCAAAGTATATATAAACGACAATGGCTTTGTGTCTTACCAATTCACTATTACTTTTTTGTTATCATTTTGAAAATTTTCCATTTAGTAGTATTGAGTTATTCAGTGTATAAAGCCCCCCAATTGGGGAACGCTCCAAATTGCATTTTCGTTTATTGTTTTTTCTTTTGTTTGATTTGAAGAAATCTGATGCCGAAGCCCATCAGACATTTTTAGAAACTTATGGTGATGCTGTTTCGTCATATCCCAATTGTCGGTTTTGGTTTCAACGATTTAAGAGTGGTGATTTCAAAGTCTATGACAAAGAACGGCCTGGAGGGCCAAAAAAGGTTGAAGACAATCAGTTGCAAGACTTATTAGACAAAAATTGAAGAAAATTGTAGAAAACGATGGAAAATATTGTGATTGATATATATAGTTCCAATTTTTCTCAATAAATGCCTTTTCAAAATGAAAAAAATGATCAAAATGCATGCAAAAACATAATATAATTATATCTCTAACAAAAATCCTGCTTTTCATCTGATTTTAATAATAAATCTTATTTCAATGAATCTATGGAATTTAATTTACCTAGCTTATAAATTAGTCCTAATATAAGAGATGCCATAAATGTAGAATAAACGTGAGAGGTTTTAATTTAGACTCAATTATATTAAATCCCGTTTAGAAGCAACAGTTGGTAATTTAGACCAGCCTCGTAATTTTTAACAGGTCACATTGAAATTTTGGTAGAATGACTACAATACTTGCTCGTCTAAAGACTCCTGATTTAACTTGCATCAAACTTTGTGTTGGGTTGGAGGATCCCAGTGTCCAAGCCGTATCGCCAGGCACCATGATCCCAAAATAAAGTGAAAAATTCTTAAGTTGTTTCTAATTTGCAATTTGTCAAAGCAGTCAATAATAAGTGAAATAATTTGGAAAAATGAGAAAAAATTGTAAAATGGAAATTTTCTTTAAAACTTGTAATTATTGAGAGAGATATAATCAATGTATTCATGAAGTAACAGTTCAAAGTAGCTTCCTTTTCATAAGTTTCCACATTCCAGACTGAGGCATTACACATAAATATAGATCATAATATTAATAAATTAAAGCGTATCACTTACGAAATAAAAGGAAAAATAACCGATACAAAATCGATTTTTTTTATTTTATTTAACTCAGATTTATTCCTTAATATTTTCCTTATTGTTAAGATCTAATAATAAAATTTGTTAAAAATTCTTTGGATTTTAGTCTATTCATCCAGTATGGAAATGATATGTATGATTCATGAGTAGAATTATAGATTTTTTTATTTAACTTTAAATTGAAATAGCAATTAATTTAAAAGGCAAAAAATTATTTGGGCATTTTTAAATATCTAAGCTCTTTTTCCAATTATTATATGGGGGGGAATAATAAATTTAAAAAATAAAATTTGTCATATAATTATCAATTTTATGAATCTGCATTTAACCTATTCAAAACAAAAAATGCATATGTGCATTTGTGTTAAATTTTCTTGAGATCCAAACGCCGTATCATTATGTTACGAAAAACCATTTGTAGGACGATTGAAGCGAAAGTACGCGTGACCTCCGAGTGATAAGACCTGC
This sequence comes from Argiope aurantia, assembly GCA_026543865.1. Lineage (NCBI taxonomy): Eukaryota > Metazoa > Arthropoda > Arachnida > Araneae > Araneidae > Argiope > Argiope aurantia. Next base: position 181,875 of record JAPMOR010002428.1, read on the forward strand.
AGGCTGTTGTAATGAGTCATCACGGCTAAGTGGCGCTCCGAGAAAGACGGAGATTAACATAACGTGTAACTTGCGATGTATAGCGTTATGCTTCCTCGACAATTTTCGTCCATTCCCTAAATTATCAAATAATTGCATAGATACTAATTAAAAAATCTTACTTTGTATTTAAAAAATTGACATTTAAATAATTACAATCGCGGTTTTAGAATTTCCGATTTTGAATACAACAATTTCTTGACAACTTTCGTTATTAAAAAGACATTCACCGAATTATTAAATAGGAGTATAATAATTGCTTATTTACGAATTATTTATTATCTGTTTGTGTAAAATAGATGTTTACATTAAATTTTCTTTGAAATGGAAACTTTTTAGTTCTCAGGAATTTTATTTTTTTTAAAAGGAAGCTAAGCTAATCTAAGCTTCCTTCCGAAGCTAATAGTAAATGATTTACACGTAGGAAATAAAAATTGCTGTAAACAAAACATTTGATTAGTAAAATAATGAGATTATTCATTAATTTTTTTAAGCTTTATATAAATATTTGATTTAAAATTTTTTACTAGAAATGTTTGTTTAAAAAATATAGCAAATCTATGAGCTGTACTTGTATAAAGAAATAACATATTTTAGTTAATAAATATGAATGAATTGAGAAATTATAAAATATGAATCAGATGAAGACACACATTAGTAAACATTTATTTATTTCAATATAATAGCAAGGAAAAAAAATACAATAATTCAGAGCCAGTACATATGCAAAATAGAAATACTATTAAAATGTGATTAATAAACAATTATTTTTATATACTACATAAAAAATACAATTATTTAGAATACATATATACAAAATAGAAATATATCAGTAAACATTTATTTATTTCAACATAAAAGCAAGAAAAAAATACAATTATTCAGAACTCATACATATACAAAATAGAAATATTATTAAAAGTGATTAATAAACAATTATTACTATGTGCTATATAAAAAAGGGTCATTACTATATAAAAAAAAGGTTCATTAAAGGTACTATATAAAAAAGGCGTTCAGGTTTACACTTCAGCAGATGAACTACTCAAGAAAAAAATTCAAAGAAAAATTTACATTTGTCAATAAATACATCTTCTGAATTTTTGACGATAGATTCAAAATATTAATTTTGACATTCAATGAACTTGATAATCTATCACAGGGATCCTTTTCATAATAATCAAGAATATCAAATATTTGATTTATATTATTAACTTTAATTGGTAATGGGAATTGCTCGTGTTTCAAAATCCTTTCTCCTATAAATGATGCATTTAAAAATAGATCAATGTTAATACTTACAGCATATGTTATGGTAGGAATACCATCATTAACAGATAGGTGGATGAATAACATATTTTCATTCTTTTCAATAATAGTCCAAAAGAAAGAAAAGGTATGGTCTTTAATACATTTTTTTAATTCATTAAAATTAGTAAATGCAGTCTTGCTGTCATAGTTGTGTTTGGAATTTAAGCTTTCAATTATGGAACGTTCAATTTGGACTTGTTTTAATCGTTGCCTCTTTTTTGAAGGACTCTCTCGAACTGAGGATGCTGCTGATGTCAAATATTTTGGGCAGCCTGGATAAATATTCGGCACAGCATTTTCTTTCAGTCCGGGCTTCTTCAGAGAAGCAGATAATGTTTCCCCAGTACTTTCATTGTAGAAAGTAGTTCTGTAAAGCACTTCACCATCTTTAAAATATCTTTCACATACCTGAAAGAAAAAGAGAGAAATTTTTTCGCTATCATGTAGAATAACTTTTTATATTTATAAACCTACAAATCAAGAGGAAATTTTTTTAAGTTCTAAAAATGTTTAAACTACTGCTTAAAAATCAGTTATTTTCATGCTTTATTTTTTTTTAAAAATAAATCTGAGTGGCCTATATTTTACATTAACAAAATAATGAAGCTAGGATTGAACTAAAATTAATGCATCTTAAATAAATTTTAATTAAATCAGAATGGCATTAAATATTTTTACAAAAATTAAGACTGTAACTAACACAAATTATAATATTTTACACCTAAAATAATTTAAACTATTTCAAAATATTAAAACGTATTAATTATCAATGCTAATTTTTGCTAACCTTAGAATTATAATGGTAAAATTTTTTCTTGGAATTGCATGCAGCCAATTTCTCTTTGTAAAGCATCATCAGTGGGATATCCAAACACAGTGACTTTATTTTCTTCATCATAATCTCCACGGCAAGCTAGAACTGAGCATTTATATGGCATTTTTTTTAAAGAAAAGGTAACGTTTATTTACCAAAATATAAATGTTTTAATTAAAATAAAAGTTCAAATAAAGTAATATAAATTTCTTTGTTTATAGATATTCATAGTGATATTAATCTACATTGTAACTTTAAAAATAAAACTCACTGTCCTGATTAAAAATACTTAAGAGATAATGGATGCAACTTTATAAATTGTTTGTAACTAAATAGTAAATAAAAGATAAGCTTCAGATTAATTGATGTAAAAATTTAATAAAAAGCTTATTTAAACTGAATTTTTATATCAAAATTATGAATAAGAATCGAATAAGTAAGAACCCTGACAGGACTATCATCGATAAACAATTGATAGTCTAAAAATCGATTCAATTTTTGACATAAAGAAATAGAGAATTTCTATAAATAGATTACAGTTATTTATTCTTATTTCATTACGTTCATTCTTAATTAACGCTACATCATTGAGAGAACAAATAATATTGAAAAACTAAATCGCAATTATAATTTGTTGTTTAAACAGAACGTGATGAACAAATAGGCTTAACAGTAACAGATTCCATAACAATTTAAGTTTATATTGAGGATTATAAAAGAAATACACTTACCTTGAATAATTTGTATCCTAAACTTACTTTTGCATCTCATCCATTTCAATATAACACCATCTTGGATGAAGAAATAAATATAAAAATAGAAAAAAATGAAGGCTTATAAACTCCAGCCGTCGTTCACTTCGCGCAAAAAACGTGCAGAGTGACGATTGCTAACCGGCTTCTCGATCGACTAGCAGTGATGACTCATGCAGGAGCGAATGGTAGAGCCAGCAGGCCTTGTCTCTCGGAGGTCTGTACGTCGGCTTTTAGAACGAGAAGTTTTCTACTAGATGTCATAATTAATCCATGTTTTAGTTCAAAATACTGGTCTGTTACATTGGTATTGATCTCTCATCAATCAAATTGGTGTGGGCAAGTGTTCGTAAATCATTGGTTTTCACAAATGAAACAAAATCATCAAATGTAAACAAAATCATTGTTCACAAATGTAAACAAAATTTTATCCTTTCGATTTCATTTATGATGTCATGGTTAAGAGATTATATTATCTCTTCACCTATGTATTTTTCTGAAAATAATGATAAAAATATTCAGTTATTGATTATAAAACACATAGTTAAAAAATTAAAGATGTTTTATTTGCTTGAAACAAAGTAAAAGACATTACATTACTTCTGAATGCAAATTGTGTATGTCTATTTCTGCATTGATATGTGCTTTGAGATTTTTCATTTCTTCGAATTACTAATTATTAAAATATTCTTCGGGTGTTTTATAATATTAAATGCGTATTTTGTTTTTGTTTTCTTATGTTTTTCTATTTTGTATCAATAATCTATTGTTAACTTAGGTATTTTGAATTATAATATTTTTTTTAATTTTTTTATTTACTATCTGCTATTTTAATTAAAATTTTTATCGTGATTGAAAATATGATATTGATTCATCACATGTTTAACAGTTTACTATCTATAAAAAGAGCATTTTTGGGGCATAATTATGTAGACTTTTGCAAAAAATATTTATTTTCAAATGAAAAATAAATACTCAAGATTTTTGTAATTATAGTATTAGCTTACTAAAGTGAAACATGGATTTTACCTTTGAAGAAATAATGAGAATTTTTAAATTTTGGTTTGCTCTATAAATGCAGGTAACTTTGCTTTAAATAAGCATTAATGAAATGACAAAATTGAGAAATCAAAACAATTCAGAATTTTTTTTTAGATATAAAAAAAGAATTATTGAGATTTAAGCAATTTTCATACTTGCTTTAATTAAAATAATTTAAAGTAAGGAAAAATTTCTGATTTGAAAAAGGCTAATTATTTTTTCTTTGCCAAACTACGAATATTTTTTCGCTTTTTTTTTTTTTTTTTTACAGATTTGTTAAAGCTGTTAAATATACCATTATAGATTACTTTACCATAAATCATTTTAAAAATAAGTAGCTCTTCTTTGGTAATTTAGAAATGAAATTAAGTAGTAATAAGTAGTTCTTCTTTGGTAATTTAGAAATCAAATTAAGTAGTTATAAGTAGTTCTTCTTTGGGAATTTAGAAATCAAAATCTAAACAAAAAAAATTTAATTGACTTATGAATTATTGACTTATGTTATAAGAAATTCACTCTTCAAAAATACCTTAAATTAAAGCTATTCTTGCAAGAAAATATACAGATAAATTGCTTTTAAAATGAATTTTCACTGTGCTTTGCTTAATTATGCATATTCAAGAGCAGGCATAAATGTAGACTCAGGAATTCGGAATAGTTTATTTACATATTTATTTATTCGGAATAGTTTAAAATATTAATATCTTAATTATTTTTAAAAATTAAACTGCTGTTCGCAATCTTTTCACACAGCAGAAGCTTAAATTTGGAGCTTTTCAAAAATCTAGTCGTTTTATAGCTCATCCAAATAATTCCTAGTACTAGAAACAGAACAAACCGATTCCTAGGGAGTCTTTCAACACCCAATTATCGGAAATTTTGATGGGTTTGCACCCTCTTCTCAAAGTGGCCCTGAGGACTAATCAGTCTTCAACTAATTGGAACAGAAAACAAACTGCCCTAAACGAAGCCCTTTCACCTATTGCTGCTCCTATCTCCCACTGCAGTACCATGTCGTTTGTCGTCACATTCCTAATTTGAAGAACGTGTTCGATTAGCTCTCCTGGATCTCGACGGTATTGTAGGTTATCGCATCCAACAGGCAGCAGCTTAACACCATGTAGGAAAGATTGGACCATTAAATGCTCCGCCTACAGTGAGATGTATTCCAGCAAATCCCATTCTTAACGTATTTATATTGTGTAGTCAGTAGTTGATTTTCCAGGAATCGTTCTTGCCCCGCGTAGTTGTAAATTGGATCCTAGGCGCTAATATCGCTTGTAAGCAATTTGCTTTAAACGCTGCAAGTATACAGTTCTATATTAATCAAAGATTATAGAACCGTAAAAAAATTGTATAAATTCTTGATCTGATTAGAAATAATTTTCGTCATTTTTGAGAGTTAAGATGAAATATCCTAAATTTTAGAGTAATGCATTTTTTCATAGATAGTTATTCGGTAAGAAAACTGATATTACGTTTCAGACACGATTATTCGACAATCAGTTTTGGAAAACTTTTGAAAATAAACAAACATGAATAAGGTCAAAACATTTAAGAGAAATATTCATATAAACTGTTCTTTGAAGAAAAATCAAGACATAAATCAGAGAGTTGGCAAAAGATGTTGTAGTATTTTTAGCGTTAGAGGGAGTATTATTTCTTCGATTATCTCAAGTACTTATACACAATATTCAGGTTTTTAAGCTTATATTATTTCGATATACGCTAATATACGGTTTGTAGCGTATATTATAGTACATAGAATCGAGTATAAGTTTTATACGTCATTCTATTGACTAACTGGGTATAAAAACGGGTACAGGTTCACAATTTTAGTGTTAATATTATATGCAAGATTTAATTTATCTTGATTTTACATTTTTCTATAGTCTTTATCACCTTCATATCTATGAGCAAATATAACGAACAGACAATCTATTGTTTATGATAAATTCAAGGCAAGATTAGTCACAGATTATAACATAATATAGCATAAGATAATATAACATAACAAAGCATAACATAATATTGCATAAGATAATATACGTTTAATAATAAAATAGCATAAGATAACATAAAATAGCGTAATATAGCATAACATAACAGCGATTGTGGTAATATCATCATAAGATTATTATAATTAATTAATTCCATCTATCTAAGTTATGATGTTCTTAAATCATTCTATTAGCAGACATAATACCAAAAAAAATGTTTTTATGACTCTGGTAGGTTTAAATTTTGAATAATTATTCAAATTTCATAGTCTCGTTTTTTGTCGATTCTTTTGATTTCTCTCTGCATGCGATAAAGTGAAGTAACGATTACAATAAAATGAAAGATACCCTAGGCTTGAAATCAATAACACGATGAAACGTGATTTCGAATCATGTCTCAATGGTCATCAATATGGTCACTGCATCTTATTTGCAGAGTTCCAGGTTCAGGGCACGATCATTATGAAAAGGTAACTAGATCCTATCAAGAACTGACTGCATGTAGCATTCGAGGTCGTTTAATCCGTCATCCTGATATAACAATTTCAATTTTTGAATTCGAGAAATTTGGAAAGTAATTGCATCCTAGCATCTCTTCTTGTCTTCAAAATATCATATCTATCAAATAATTCATTCAATCAAAGACTGCCTGTCTACACTTGAGTCAGTACTATTAGAATGAGTGTCTGTTACCTCTTCAATGCAGAGTATCGATGTTTTTCTAAAATCTGTCATTTTGCATTAAACTTTAAAATAGCGACCTTTGTTGCAAATCCTGAACAATGGCTTATTTTATTATTTCAAAATGATTATCTGAAGTTGTTTACTTCATTCCGATGAAGAATTTCAATATAAAATTCAACCATTTTGTTTGTAGTCAATGTAGAAATAATTCTACCATGCAATTCTGAAAACTCATCAAAATAAAAACTTCTGTTACAGTGAAAACTTTTACACAAAAAATGCTTTTTAATGCAGAAAATTTTGTATAGAAATATCAGTATTATTAGAAGGCAGCCACTTGAATTTGTAACTAATAATTATAGGTGCAGAGTTATAAACTGAGTTGATTCAAATTATGAGCTATGGAAAGGATCAAAGACTTTGTACTGATGTTTAAAAGAATGTTTTAAATGTGTTGCTCTATGTACGTTTTGAATATTTCTGGTAAAAAAAAACTATTTGCAGAATGTATGTCAAGCTGAAAAATGAGTCATTTATATATGTCTGTTTTGTCATAAAACAATAATTTAGCTTTGAAACGGAAATGATAGAGTGGTTTAGGAAAAAGAAGGCTCTAGAAAGTTGTTTTTGCAAGACATTCTCATAAATCTATGTTTCCGAACGGACCACACATTTAATGATGGTAGATCTGAGAGCACCGGAGAAGGTCATTGAAGATCTTTCAATTCTCCATCAAAAAAGATACATAAAATATGTTTAGTAACATCGCTGATGTCTGCGAGCTTTCGTTATTCGTCTTTGTATAAAAGTAAAAATGGAAGAATTTTCAATTATAATTAATAATAAATGCTTATTTATGTTTCAAAACATAATGTTTACAAAACAGTTTTTTTTTTTATTTCATTCATACCGCACTATGAAATATTCTATTATAAAAGCAAACACAAATAGGATTGCAAAAAATTGTCTTCGCTTAATGAGATCTTATACAAACTTTTTTCTAGCATTTCAAAAAACTGCTCCTTAAACCAATAAATCATCCTAACAGAAGAAATCTATCTTCAGGTGTATTATCAGTGGAAAATTATTTTAAAAGACATAAAATAAAACTATTAACATAACAGAATAACGAATCTTATATATAAAAAGTTTAACATTAAATTTTTATTTTGTATAGATATTTAAAACTAATTCTTCAACAACTTTAAACTGCGCTTATTCTTTAAACTATAATAATAAAATGTATAACTATATGCGTATTTCAGCATATAGTAATATTTAATGTATTTTTAGTACACGTACTCATATATTAAGATATATTGTATGAATCCGACAGTTTTAATCACGTTTGAAATCTGCATTTCAATGAAACTAAAATTTATTATAAATAAAATCCTGCTTCTTTTATTTCTATAAGCACAAAAGAAATGCAATCCATTTCTTCCACTTCCATTGTGTATTTTATCTTTTAACATGCTGAAAAGGTTGTGAATTTTCAAAATGGGGACGTATAAATTCAGTATATGCAAAGGTAACATGAATAAAAAGTGAAAAGTATATTATTGTTTAAATAGCATCTACTTACACTGAGATAAAAAGATGTTTAATGATGCTGATTATAAAACAAGGTTTAAATATATTTAAATAAAATATAATTTATTCTTTTCATTTTTCTATATCTATATATTATGTAAAGAGTTTTTGTGGTAAACCTTTATGTTCTTAATAAAACTTTTGGAAAGAAATTAATTACTTTACTAATTAATTCTTTACACATAAGTAAAATAATTAAATTTCAATAAGTGTGTATTTGTCCTTCTCTCAAGTATTAATGATCAACAAAGGATGTTTATTCATTTAATTTACTAATAGCATATTTATTAACAAGTTTGTATTGCACATAATGCGTTTAATTGTCAAAGAAATTTTATTTTAAAATATAAAACAAAGGATACCAGTGACTATTTTAAATCTCTTTAAAATTGAATTCTTTTGAAAAATATTGGTTTATTTGAGAAAAATCTTATAAAATAAGTATGTGATAAGGTTGTATTTCAAATTTTAATTTGTTTTTTGCATTCTCTGTTACGTACGCGCATGCTGTAGAATTAATGAATGTTATGAAATAACATGTACAGGGCTAAAGGCCTAAGCAAATGATTCAATATCAAATAAGTTATTACTGGAGAAAATATATGATTCAGTTTCTTTCTTCCCTTGCAAATACTTCATTTTTTTAATTCCAAAATGTAGCTCTTAAAAGCCGTTTATATGCTCAGATTTAAATAAATCAAGAAACTGATTTAAGGGCAAATTTGATTAAAACTTCAAGTCAAAGAGATAAATTTGAAATATTTGCAAACAAGAATAAAACTAAGTAAATAATTTAAAGATATACTGCTGAGACTTAAAAAGATGTCATTAATAAAGAGCGAATAAATATTTCAAAATTCTATGTTAAATTTTAATCTAGGTAGGTTTTAATAAATGTGAATGAAAGTTTTGAAATTATTATAACAAAAAAAAGAATTAAACAATATGTTTGAGAGTTTTAATGAAAACAGCTCGAGGAAAATCTAATATAATGTGTCCACAATTAATTATTTGTTAAATAGCTCTATTATAACGATTATTTAAAATTCTTCTTGAATTATTTGATTATGTAGTTTGAATTAGCTGTTGAATAAGCTTCATGACCAGTGATGATATTCTTAACAAATAAAAAGGAAAAAAAATTAAGCACTATTATTAAATCTGGAACCAGTTACAATTTTATGAATAATAATTTAATTATTATAAACCCTCTTTAAAAATATGTGATATACAAAAAATTTTTTTAATTGTTAAAAATTATCATAAATAATTATAAGCAATTTGAAACAATTTTGAACAAAAATGAACAATTACAAACAATTTAGAAAGCCGGAAAATGAAAGTAAAAGACAGATTCTTTCTAGATTTCACTTTTTAAAGAATGTCAACTATAGAATTTAAATTCCCTCCGTGATAATTTTTATTGATAAATAATAGAGAAGATAAATGGTACTTAGGTATCTGAGATCTTATAATAGTTAAAATTTTTGAACGTATGGTAAATAAATTTTATGTGATTTTAGTTTTTATTTATGCATATTTGAATATGTATGAATTCATTTATTTATTAAGAAAGGAGGAAATGGTTCCAAATGGCATGCAAACTGAAAAAAATCAAAGTAAAAAGTTGTAAACAATTTTTATTCTAATGGTTTCATTTTTTTAAAATTAAATCCTATTCCTACAGCAGCAAATTAGTTTCGTATTTATATCTTAAGAACTTTATTTTCAGTGGAAATTCCAAGACATGTGAAAATTTTAAAAAAATAAGAATTCGAAATAATTAAACAAAAAAATAGAAAACTGAATAATAAATATTACAGGCATTTATAGCAATTTTCTTTCATGTAAATTCTAGTTTACTTGGAAAATAGAAACAAAAATTTACTATACAGTTTTCTTAATTTTGTCGTTCAGTTCTATATAGCCTTAGGATATCTAGGATTATGATGATTAGGAAACAAATATATATTTATGGACGTATAATAGAAACTTTTTTCTAATATTTAAGAATATGTGCATATTTAACTAATTCAATAAAAAAACGTAGTTTTACTAGTTGTTAACAATCGTAATCTTTAACAATGTCTGCTTATTCAGCATGAACAGAAAAAATAAATATGTATCGTTGATTATATTTTCTAAAGAAATTTTTGTCTTTATCTCTTCACAACATGTAAATCTCTTCACAACATGTAAATCTCTTCACAACATGTAAAAACAGGCTAACTCTAAAATGGAAAATTCATCCATTAATCAGAAATGTTTACATGTTTTTGAATGTTTTGATTTCTTTAAATGGCTAGTTGACATAGTTAAATAATTAAAAAGATATTGTAAAATAACAATAATAATTTTTACGAATTTTAAATGTTGCTTGTTCCAAAACTATGATCGTTTTCAGTTAGTAATAAAAAGTTTACAGTTGATTTCTGGTCACAAAAGCAATGTTTTCAATAAAAGCAATCTGTGAGGGATATTGGTCAGTAAAATTTTAATTCAAAATTGAAAATTGGAAAAAAAATAATAGAAAGCTTTCCAGCTGCCTGACAAATTTTATAATATAATACAAGTGTGTGTGTGTGTGTGTGTGCGTGCGCGCGAGTGTGCATTGTGTGTGTGTGTGCTAATGCGATGCACGCATACATTTCCGGATGTATGCGAGTCTAATTTGATTTTAAAAAATGCTTTAAAAAATTGAAAATGAACTATTTCTCTAGTCCCTACAGTTTAATACATTTGTTAATAAAATTAAATATCGAAGTGGATCTACTGTTATTGAAGCAGATATGTAAGCCAGGTATCCGAGTTTTCATGTTCAATATTCAGCTCATTTATTTGTTTTTATTTAAATCAAAATTCTAAAAAAATAATAACTTATTTTGATCTAAGTAACATGAAGTCTAAAATATTAAAATCCTTCCAAATAAAAAGTTATATAAAATAGCTGTCCCCTTGTCCCTTAGATTTAAATTATGAATCAAGCTTATGAACAATTTGATGTTCAAATGAATTGTTCAAAAAGGAATAATTGAATTATTTCTCAATATAATTCTTATATTATAATATTTCTGAATTTTTTTTTAAAAAACTGTACTTTATGCCAACTTAATAAGAAAAGTAAATGAGAAATTTTCCCATAAAAAAATTTTTAATGGCATTTTGTTGACCCTGCTGGAGGTTTTGACTACAACAATTCAAGGAAAAAGAATTCTACATATTGTAATTGACCAACCAACACGGCATCTTTGGGCTTTTCCAAAAAAAAAAAAAAAAATGGTAACTTTGAAGGTTTTATTAATGTTTCAAAACATGTTTCAAGTCCAAATTCAAGTCCTTGTAAAAGTATTAACAGGTAGAAATGCTGTATCCAATTCCAAAAATTCTTAAGAAATTATCATGTTAAATTTTTTGACATCAATTTATCCTCTTCAAGTTAATGTAAATGTTGAAAGCGTCAATTAAAAGTTAGTAATTGGACTTAATTACAAAGTAAATTCTTCGTTAGATGAAATTCCATGGGTAAAGGTATTATAAAAGTATATATGTATTTTAAAAGTATATGTATTAGTATGAGTATAATTTTACCCTAGAATCAATGACTAAATATCTTCCAGCATACTAGTTATTTCCTTATGATTTTCTCATTTGTCAAAATGATTTTAATGAATTTCTTAGTTGATTAGACTTTCAATGCAAAATTAAAATAAGATGCGATTTCTTGGTGAGTTTTTAATATTCTTACGTCATTCATCCGCCTAGAAAATTAGTTTCCCCTTTTCATACAATCTTAATCGGAGAATGCTTGTACGTGCCTTTTAAAAACATTCTGTGTTGCCGAGGAAGATTCCAGATCTTACATTGGGCTTCCCATCAGAAGGCTTTACGCACATTTGAGTCTCGGTCGCAAGGCTGGATAATTGATTTGACAAGTCTTAAAAAATAATATTTATTAAAAATAATTAATTAAAAAAGAATCGGCAGAAAATTAAATCAGTAGATTGTGCATGAATCACAGTGTACCTAAAAGCATTTCAACTCATTATTTCCAAAATAGAATACCATTTTGTAAGTGAATTAGGTCTCCATTGCATTTTCAAGGAAGATAGATGCAAAATAACTAGCAAGGACAAAGGGTTTCATTGAGGTTTATAGCCTCAGTATAAAATTGATGATAAAGATGCTATAGCAAATTTAAAACAATAAAGCTTCACTGCATTTTCAGTTCCCAAAGTAACAATCTTTCGCTCAGTGAATGCAGAGTTCAGAAACCTTAAATATATTCGAGATATTCCCTAAAGTGCCATTGACCAGACTTGATGCCCGATGAGTCATTCCAACGATTCCTTGTATTTTTAAACGAGAATATTTTTTTTTGTTTCGACGTATCAAATGATTCCCCATCAGAGAATTCATGAATCTTTCCCGTGGAGAAATCTTCCCTCCCATCGGCCATGCCTGCCGGTTTTTTCCCCTGCTCATTCTCTATTTTTTTTCTGTAAAGGGTAAAATCATTTTCCGGGCGATTACATTGTAACAGCTTACTTAGCAGATTGTGAGAAGGAAAAAAAATACTTACGTGCAAAGTTTAGGTAGAATTACAAAAGAAATTCATATAAAAAAACGCTACGTTTTTTTAAAGAATTTGTTTTTTTCTGCGTCAATTTAGATGAACCTTTCATGAAGAGGAAGTGTGAGAAAATTAGTTGTTTTTTATACAATAAGAAAAAAAATTAGTAATATTAGAGCTTAGTTTTTATGCTAAAGAATATGTTAATGATATGTTAGCATTTCTATATATCTTACAATTATCAAGACAGTATTTAAATTAGTAATTTATAAAATGATGTACAAATAAAAAATATAATATCAAAATATTCATTTATTAACGTATATATTTCAAAAAAACGTATGAAGAATGAAAATTTAATATAGTGGAAATTGTTTTAGAAAATATTTGATTAATTCTAAGACATTTTTTAAACATCAAATCCTTTATTTTTTCTGTTATATAAAAATCAGTAAACAATTTAGTTCAGACCTAGAACAATTTTGCTATATTTCGTATTTTGAAAGTGGTAATGAATCATTTATAATAGTGGAATGAAATAACAGTATGTCACTTACACCAAATAAATAAACCTATCATAATCATCCAGCATTACTCCGCATGCCTGTCTTAACACCATATAATGTGGTCACGATTAAATATTTCCAGACGCTTTTGACTATCTTTTTACATCTTAAGATTTCAATTAATTTAATCCTTCTATAATTCTCCTAATCTTCAAAGTGATAATTCTCTCTATAATTTTCTCTTCTATAATTCTCTCAAAATGTTTTTTTTATTATTATTTTACTGATTCTATTTAATTATTAGTATTCTACTGATTTTATTTACTCTTAGTATTCTACTGATTTTATTTACTCTTAGTATTCTACTGATTTTATTTACTCTTAGTATTCTACTGATTTTATTTTACTCGTTGTATTCTACTATATTTGTTATTTCACTAAGTGTTAATACTGTAATGTTTATTAATGCGATATTTTTACCTCATATAATGAACATATCAAAATTGCTGTGTGGTTTCAAATTTAATTTAGCTCATAATTATTTCTTGGTTACTTGTTCTCTCTAAATACGACTTGAAACACAAAATAGTATTTAAAACATTCAAGTATCAGTTGGAAGATTACATGTTAGTGCCACAGATTGCACATAATAGTAATTATTTACGAAGCATCACTTAAGTGATTCGGAAACCTGGAGTTTCATTACTGTTTTTTTTTAATCCATTCTTAGCAGTTTTTATAGAAAGATGCTAGTGCATATGGATATGACCACACAAAAACATTGAATAAATTTTGTATTGAGTTAATAAGAAAGGAATTCCAATGTTTAAATGCTTTGAAAAATAATTATTAACATAACAATGTTAGGTGTCAATATTTTTCCTAATTGCATGATACAAAAGAAGTTCAAAACAATATTTAGGATATTCATTAAACCAAGATTTGCCAAATTTAGCATATAATCATTTCCCAAATAGCAGATGGTTAATAAATAAGATTTTTTTCATAATGTTAAGTAGATTATGATAAAATCATTATGAAAATTACATTATGAAATACCAAATTAATTGAATTTTTAATTTTTCTCTCGATATTTTAGGTTCCTATTATCGCAAGAAAGTTGACTTTTACTACCTTAAAATACAAAAATTGACTTTTTAGATATATCAATTTTATTTTCATGTATTTTCTTCTTTACGTTTTAAATACGAATTGTAGCAATACTTTTTATTGCAGTCATGATATTCAGATCTTGTTGTTTCATAAAAATTTTCACACACATATTTTTACTGTAAGAAACCTATAATAAAGATAATTACTTTAATGGTCCTTAATTTCAAAGTAGGAATTAATGTTTTAATTTCATTTTTATTATTGTCTTTTCTATATTATATTTCGACTCTAGTGTAATCGTTAATTAGTAATAAATTAATCAATTTCATTTCCTAAAATCCAATAACCTCTGCTTTAAATCAAATATAAAGGTTTTGATCTTTTAGATCTATTGATCTTTTAGATTCAGCAGACTGACAATTTTAAAATCTTTGCCTTTTGATGGAAGATATCTAATAATTAATTTTGTTTTCTTTATTCAATGTATTCTATTTTATTCACTTCAATTTTACCAAAAAGAAATGAAGTCTTGAAATAATAAAGGTAGAGTTTCTTTTGAGAAACTGCTTTCTTATGAAAGAAGCTCACATTTATTTCACTCTAGGTGTTAAAAGAATGAAACTGAATTAATAAGCAATACAAAAATTCAAACTGCAAGGAGAAAGATATATTACATACCATGCCACATATATAATCACTTTATTATGAAGAGAAAGGCCTTTTTAAAAAACATTTTTTTATCCGAGAATTAGAAAATTAAAATTAACTTGGGTACCTACTTATCCGAAATGGGACTCATGTAAAATGGGGATAGAAAACCTCCATTAATTAAATAAAAAAGTAAATAAAAGCATTTTATTTCTTTGCGTGCATTTTTTATATCCTTATGCAAACTTATTGTTTCAAATATATATATTTTTACATTTTTGAATAATTTGAATATTTTGAATTCACAGTTGCTTTATAACATTAAATACTTTTAGAATATATTGAAATGATGAAAAGAAAGTTAGTTTTTTCTTATTTTCTCTTAGGATGATGTGTTCATTTTATTTTTAATTGATCTAATAAGAACACATGAAGAAGTGAATCACAGTGACGTCAAATAAACGTCATTACATTTCATAAAGAAAATCAGAAAATTGTACTTTTATAATAAGTAAACAATTTTTTATTGAAATTATTTTGTTAATTGTTTTGAATAAAATTTTTACTTCATTAATCATATCTTTATAGATGATGATTGCGTCATTTATAATATATTATTTAGAAACAATATTAATTGAAAAAATAGTATTATGAGTCCATCATTTTTACTATGGGCTAAGATATTAGTTAATAATTTTATTAGAATGAATAAAAAATATTATTCGGATGAAAACGTCTTAAAATACTTCATCCAAAATATATGTTTATTATTTTAATGGAATGAATGTTCTATAAAAGAAAAAATTTAAAATAATCTCTATTAAAAAAAGTTTTTTCATATAAATTATGCACTGAATTTTGTTTTTGAATTCAAATGAAGGCAATCTTTTAAAACATAATGTGTTAGGGTTTTTAAAGCTTTTTTTTTTAAAGTAAAGAGATAGTGCTGCTGCAGTAATAACGAATAAAACCTAGGATAGGTTATTGGGAGAATACAATTTGAGTTTTGATTTTCCAAATAAATACTTTACTTGTCACTACACGTTATTTAGCAAAAGGATTTGAAAATATATGTAACGATTGATATATTGATGAGTCATGTTGCTTTCAAACGGGTGAGATTTGGTTTGCATTTTTTGTTTCAATGAAACTCATCGTGCCATTAAACATTATTGGAATTGATGTCCGCGAAATCTTCTCGCTAACTTTCTAATAAAAATATCTTACTCCTGGACAACAAACGTAGACCTTCGGCAAGGTAGTGAACGCTACATATGCTCAGATTTTTATTTTCAGAATTTCACATACAATTATCTTAAGCTTTGAAGTATAGTAAAGAAAACCGAATATGCGTTTTGGGCACTTTTTTTATCGTCTGATTGAAACCAAACTTTGGCTCAAAACTACAGTTTTAGCAACAAGGTCACATGCCAAATTTAATTTTTTTTTTCATCTAAGTTATAAGATTTTCGAGTTACGGCGCTTGCAAGCATGCGGAGGAACAGACTGACATCTGCTCAATCCTTTAGCGAATTAATCATATATACAAAAGTTAAGTAAGTTAAATTGTTAAGTATCTATATAGTTGATGCTGAAACTGTGTACAAAATATTACCCAGCTAGGTCTTTGCATTTTGCAACTATCATGCTCAATTGCGGGCTAACAAACTTTGTTTGCAAGCATTACAAGTAAATAACACTTAAATATAATCTGTAGTTTTATATAGTTTTCTATTACATTAACAAATTCGCATACAAATTACTCATACTAATACGGTATAATATCAGCATTGAAAGAAAGTTGTCGAATTTATTGTTTCCTAAGTAAAAAAAAAAAAAACCTCATGAATAAATCATATAATCTAGATTATTATTTAAAGCATCGAAATTATAAATTTTTGTTTACTTATAATAACAAATTAGCAACGTTGATATCAATAAAAAGCTTTTATTTTTTTATTTAATTCAGTCTGCCATTTAGTTATAATATATATTTTATATATAATGGCTTACTATCATCATAGTAACTCCCATCTGATCTACAAACTTTCAGAAGTAAAGAAAATATTGACCTTGATGAATAAAAGTATTTCGAAGGTCATCTTATGGTCAAAGCGAAGTTCATTATTTAAAATATCAAATTATTTATAATATTTAGTAAAATAATTTTCTGCAAAAAATTATTTCGATGCATGATGTTCATTATAAGAATTTAGATATTTTCAATCTGAACAATATTTTGATTAAAAAACGAAATATTTATAAAGAAAAATCATAGAAGGGTATATAGATTGTATACGTGTCTATGAATTATTAATAATACTAGAATTCATATATATTTTGATAAAAATAGATAGTTTTAATCCATGGATATTTTAATTACTGTTTTTAAATTAAATTTATTATTTAATAAATAAAATAATTGTGATTTGGTCATATAATTATTATATTCTGAGATGATTGCTCTTAATTTCAAACTATAAAAAATTCATTCAAGTGAAATTTAATTCAAAAACTAAAGACAGAATTTAAAGTCATATATACAAAAATAGAAATTGGGAATAGTTTTACAGTTTTTATCTGTTTCAGTTCTTGATTAATGCTCAATTTAAGTCTTAAAATTTGTATTCTTTTTAAACTTCATTCCAAAAATAAATCTGCATATTAATTAACACATCCTAAAATGTTTGAATTGCCTAACATTTTCAGTTGAGTAAGAAAGCAAAGGGGGAAATTTAGCCATGACAATTGAGCGGTAAAAATTGCAAAATGTATTGCTCGCTTTCAAATAAAGCAAACTATTTCATAAAATTTTCAAAATTCTTAATTACCTTAATAATTCAACAAGAAATTTCGATCATAAAGAAGATGGCTAGTTTTCATGTAATCTAATATTACCCGATTTCACGTTTATTCTGAAACGTTAACTTTCAGGAAACTATTATTATTGTCCCATGCATCATGGAAACGAGGTAAGATTTATTTCACTGTTGCCACTTCAGACACTAAATATAACTTACCTGTGCCCAACTCTGCGATAAGGCACGAAAGTGCTGTAGAACAATACACTCATCAATTAAACTACCTCCTCGCCAAGATGTGGCCAAGATTCTTTCAAGTCTGTCAGAATATTATTTTAGCAAACCTTAGAAACGAAGCAGACACATTTAAAACCTAAGTGGAGAAGTCATTAAAGAAGCATTCTAAAGTTTGTATTTTGCACTCAGGGTAAAGTAGTTATCAGCGAGACAAAAGAATATCATTTTAGAATTTGAGAAGGAAATTTGAATTTATCTATTATATAAATTTTCTTCAGAAAGTATAAATGAGTTTCCAAAGAAGTTTACATTCTATGAAAGATTTTTAGTTGCTATGTAGAGAAATTGCTAATATAATTTTTCTTAAATTACTTCATTTTTATTTCGGCCATAATGGAATGATAATTTCCATATGAACATGAATACATTTATATTTGTATATATTCCATCCCAAAATATTTGCTTTTTCCCAATTTAAAAAGTATATTAAACGGATTTGATAGAGAGTAAGCAGAAAATTTTATTATATTTGATCCAAAAATTAATATTCTATTTGTAAATATTTTAATGGTTTTTCAAGGAAAAAAATTATATTTCTATGAAATGGTGCTTCCCTAAAAATGCTCTATTGTTATTTTAAAACTGGACGTTAATATAAAATAGATACTTTAAGGCCCATTTGACATCAGTGGCGACAATATTTTTCAAAGAAGGGTAGGACAGTAATGTTTGAATCGTCACTATAATTATGGCTAAAAGTAATCATTTCCCACATAATTTTTTTATAATAAATCCATTTTGTTCTTCTCTCTGCTTTTTTTATGGTCCGTCTGAGCTTGAAATATCAATGACCACCAACTTTGTAATATTTAAACTTTCTTCAGAAATATAGTCTAGGCACTTGAAAAAAGTAATACATTTTTAGTGAGCAAAATTTTATTTTTCAATCAATTAAATCTTTGAGTAGTCAAACATTTCACAAATAAAGAAAAAAAAATAGAATTTTTTTAATTACTTTGATTACAAGTTATTTGAAACCTCAAATGATGTTTTTAGTACCTGATGAATCTTTATATAAAATTGTTCAATGAATTAACCAAAAAATTTCTTAACGTCTGATTGTCATCAGAAAAGTTGTTCATGCTTAAACATTAAAATTTAAGCAATTCATCATTCATTCCAAATAAATTTACTGTCAAATTCGTGATAACAGTAAGAAGTAGTAAATTTGTCATTGTGTATTTATCTTCAAAGAAATTTGATAAATAAAAGGCAATATCCCAAGATGCAACATCAAATGAAAAAAATACAAAGTTTATTTTAATATCGGGTTTATAAATCAGTTAAATGATTCATTTAAATTCCTAAACATTATGTTCTTCATTTAAGATGGATTAGTTGTATTTTTATCTCTAATTATTGTGATTTTAATAAATTTAAAGCCTTTTTTTTACTTAAAAACCTTTTTTTGTTGAAAATGTTGCTTTATCTCCTTAATTAATTGCAATTAATGAAATATAAATAAATTTAATTATTTTGTCTTTCAGATTAGAAAAAAGGGCCAACTCCTCTTTCGTAATGAAATAGAATCGATGAACAATTCTAAAAGTTTGCGATGAAAATAATTTGCTGATCCCTCGAAATGTACTTTTTAAAAACTGATATTATCTGCTCATGAGTTGCAATCAGGCAATAATCTTTTTTAATTAATAAATAATTGAAAAAAAATTAGTATAAAATTGATATATTTTAAGCAATGTAATCTTTACAACAGCATATTTTTAAGAAATATACGATATAGTTATTACTTAAGTAAGTTTAGTCGTTCCCTAATAAGGTAAGATAAAAAAAATGCACTGAATGCAAGATAAAGATGATTAAAGCAGCCAAAAAAAGTATTTTTTTTTTCCCCTCATTCTTCTCATTTTTTTAACTGCTCTGTTTTTTAATCAGATTTTATTTCTACGACCTCGAAGTCTCATTAATATTTTTTATCTATGTTTTAAAAGCATTATTCCCAATGGAGTTTATGGCGCAAATCTAAAACTAAAAAAATATTTAAAAAACTGTTTTGGAAAAACGATGAAAAAATTTATACGATAATTATTCAAAGCTTTTTCAACAATTTTTCTGCATGTATGTACACGTGGAGGAATATTCTATTTTTAATTAAAATTAAATTCTGAAAGGGAATAAATAGATTTCGAAAGTCGAAGTGTATTTAAGATTAGTGTGAATAGAAAAGAAATGTGTATTCTTGAAATGACAATGAAAACTTTGTTTTTTTCCTACATCATAGTTCAATATACACATAGCTCATAAGACTATCTTTTAGCACTTTGTCCCAAAATATGTGTTGTTAAAAATCCTTAAAGAATGTCTTTTAAAAAGGCTATCTGCAAGGAATATTTTAAGCAAGTAATTACTGAAGTATGTGCAAGTTTTAGACATAGAGGGTTTGGAAAACAAGTTTCCTTGAATGAAAAAATACTCTAAAAGAAAGAGCAATGCTTATTTCCGTATTTGTCTATGATTTTCTTTTTTCATTTAAAATATATGGAAATATATATCAGGTATTATCATTTTACAGTGGCATTGGTTTTCTTTGTATTTTCTCTAATTCAAAATATATAAATAGAAATATTTAATTCAGCTGATATGACAACAGCTGATGTCGGACATTAAACGATTTCAGCCTTTAAATATTGGAATCAACGACATATTTGTTTCAGAAATAAAAATATGAAGTTGTAACTGGCAATATGTAATTAGATGTAGTCAGATGTTGTGGTTTCATTAGGACACAATGAACAGAACAGATACACGATTATTAAAATAACTTGAAATTAATATCTAGCACAATTTGAATTTTAAAAATATTTTGTTTGGAAAATAATGAAATAATTTAAAGGAGATTCTCTTGATCTTTACACAATCAGTTTTCTTGAAAAAATATGGGTCGCCTATAATGGTTAGCATTAATTAAATTGAAATTTAATTGTTTATAACATTTTTTTAGAATCTTTTCCCATCTTTTACATCATTTAAAATAAAAAGAAAGTTATCCATTTAAATATTTGTTTTATTATGGAGGGGCCCTTCAATTCCGCTTTTACTGTAGTGTTTTACCAGCTGCCTCCATTTGCTTCTTACAAAACTATGGAGCAAGAATATCAAACTCGCAGACTACAATGAATAACTTTACAACAAAACAATCATCAAAGTATACAACATAAGTTTTACTAAAAATTTTGTAGATTACTTTTCAAGATTACTAATTACATATGGCTTTTAATAATTTACCGCAGCATTTCCCAATGATTAATTTACATTGAAGAACAGCAACTATTATCAGCGATTATTTTAGGAATCGTAAGTGAAATTATTCCTATATTATTTAGTAATTATATTTACATGTCGCCATTAACATTCTACTATTGTCGCAATATTAAACGAATCAAAATGCATCGTAGCGTAAATGAAGTGGAAATTAAAAATCAATCATTACATATCCATATGCAAATTAAGGTAATCAAAAAGCAATAGTGTTTGGATTTGAAAATTTGACGAAGTTGCAACGCCTGTATTATGTAAACATTTCCCTGTCACGTTAAAATAAAAACTTGGAAAAAGGGTTGGAAAAAATTGGCAGCTATATTATTGGCATTATTGCTATATTTATAAGTAAGTTCAAGTTCAGATAGATAAATAAATTTTCTATTGATCTAGAATTATTGAATCTAATTGGTTTTGAATTGAATAACTAGGAATAATGTATCCTTCAAAGTGTGGAAGAAAGTAAAAGAGTAGACATATAGTTTTAAAAAAAATATTTCATTTATTTATTTATTGTTTATTTCTACTGTGATTTCATGGCATTATTGCTACATATGGAAATAAATTCTGGTTCAGATAGTTAAATAATTTTCCTGTTAGATCTAGTATTACAGAAATTTATCTAGAAATGGTTTTGAAATCAATAACTATGAATAAAGAATCCTTCAAAATAGGGACGAAAATAAAATATAAACATAGTGTTAGGAAAAAAAATTTATTTTAGTTCTTGTTTCTTTATATTGTGATTTCATAATTAATCTACGTTTTCTCAAGAAATAAAAAGGTTGGTTTTTTTTTTTTTTTTTTTTTTTTTTTTGCTGATTACATAAATTTATATTACTTTTCCCCCCGTAATGATATTTGAGTTCGACGTCCTAACTGTAGAATAATTCCTTTCTTATCTTCTTAAAATTGCGCTATCAAGATATATTTTTGAGTTTCATACGTTTAATATTTTGTATATATACGTTTATATCATTTCTTTACATACGCTTCATGCGTTTTCGTCTGGATGTTTCTTTAAACTGGCTTCTTTAAGGGCATTTTAGTTCTTACCAATTAAATACAAAATTTTAATTTCTTTCTCCTCAAAAATTACTAGATTGTTTTACAATATGATGGCATGAATAACAAAAAATATCAAATAAAATCAGATAGTTTAATATGTATTTATCAACACAAACAACTATAACTGAACTCAAACAATAAATACGATGAAGATACAAAAAAATTAGAAGCAATAAAGCTTTCCTGCATTTCAATTCCCAAGAAATCAATCTTACATTCGATGAAATCAGAGCAGAGAATCCCGAAATACATTTGAGGTATTCCCTGACGTGCCATTCAGCAAACTTGGCATTGATGAGTCATTTCAACAATTCCTGGGCTTTTTAAGACTAGAAAATCTTTTCTAATCTTGTAGGATCACGTGCTTTCTCATCAGAGGATGGGGAAATCTTCCCTCCCATAGACCACGCCTGCCAATTTTTTTCCCCTACCTACTCTTTTTTCCCCCCTTCTTTGAAAGGCCGAGATCGTTTTCCGGTCAATTACATTATAACAGCTCACTTTGCTATATTAGGGAAGACAAGGGAGACAATAAAACATCTTTGTGCTTCTGCAAACGTAGAATTACAAAAGAAGCGGAGATTAAGTTAAAACTGGCATTGCTAGGGATTAACACTTTTCTTACCGATTTGATTATTCACGCCTTGAAAATGAAGTTAAAGCAAATTAGAAATTGACTTATAATACTGTCCGTCTTTGGCAATTGGCCGATTCGCCAGTCTTAATGCTCGTTAAAATATCCAATTAAATATTTTATGTAACTTATGTTTTAATAACTCTTCATCAAAATATTTTTAAGCTTCAAATTTTGATAGTCATATAATTCAATTATATTTTTGCAAAGGCCTTAAGTCAAAATAAATTGAAAAATAATTTTTTGAGCTTTAATGTGATGTTAAAATCATGTTTGTGCAATCATTATCCCTAGTTATCCCCCCCCCCCAAAAAAAGCCGAAATTTCGCTTACTTTTTAATTAATTAAAATTCTAATTAAGAATTCGACAACTATATTCGATGTGCACATTCTCGACCACCAAGGTATTATATATTTGTCAAATCTGGTAGCTGTAGGTCAAACGGTCTAGCCTGTAGAGCGCCAACACACACACATTCAGCTTTATTATTAGTATAGAGTATAGATATAAATAGATGAAGAAAGAATGTTTCATAATGCTGGTGACTGGCTTTTAGAGGAAAAGACAGTTTTATGACTCAACATCTTAATAAATCTTATTATAACAATAGTATTTAAAGTCTTTACATTATGTACTGGTAAAAATGAAATGCAGACAATATTAACTCAGTAACTCATCTTACCGTCATCTGTAAGCTCTTTGATATCATTAAGAGAAAAAGTTTTAAAAAAACTTACAAGATGTATTTTGGGTAATAAAATTTCATAGTATTTTACGTAGTTCATTTTTAATTTTCTATATGATTTTCAAAATTTTTCATTGTATATTGTTTTCCGGAAGTGTCAATAACTTTTGAAATGAAGATGCAATTTATAAAAGTCACAAGAATGTGATAAGTTTAATTGCGTATGCGGTCCGTTATATGCTTTGGGTAGTGATATTATGCTATTTATCCTCCTTTGTAATGCATAATAGACATCATAATCAAACGAATGCAGTTCTCTTAATATGCTCTTAAAAATAAACGGATATCGTTTGACATTCCCAGAAATTTTATTTTATCTTTTACATTAGAGATTCGTCCTGTAATTTATTTCAAATAGAAAATATTTCCTTTCTACTAAATTTTTAATATTCAGTTCAAAATAATATAGCAAAAAATAAATACGTTTTGGAGAAACTATAATTACCGAAATTGAATGGGCTTCCCTTATCGACAATTTGAAATGTCACTTCTGATAACAATTATTACATCTTCAATTATAATGAATCCTGTTTTTCATTTAATTCCCTTGAAATATAGAGAACATATGCTTATAAATTTTAACATTATATGTGTAACACTGCTTAGATAAGTCTTATGAATGAATGAAAATAACTTTCATGCTTCATTTAGAGGTTTTTTCCTCGTTTGCTACCAAAGATTTGTTTGCAACATTCTCTACAAATGAAACATTTTATGTTGTTGTATATGTTACTGCTTATTAAAACATTTCCATTTATACAGTTTGATCTGTACGGGATAAAGATATGTACAATTAAATATGCATAGGACAATTGCTTTTAAACTTCATTCATAACATAGTGTATAAACTTCTATTTGGCATAGCAGAGTCGTATCTGCCTCTTGCTCTGCGACATTGCAATACTTATCTCAATATAATTGTATCATTTTCAATACAAAATGATTCTAGCTATATAAAATTTTGAACATTAAGGAAAGGAAATAAAAATTCAACTTTTTAAAAAACGTTTGGTAATATCTTTTATAGATGCACTTTATTTTTTCTAGCCACCATTGACAAAGTGATTGCAGGATGGATAGATAAAATTTTAAGATAAGGAGATAAAATGTTGATTTTGTTAAATTTAGATTTAATCATATGCTCAGAACTTTGAATTCATTCGCATAATTTTGCCTTTAAGATTGTTTAGCAAAATATTTTGAACCTCAAATTGTGGTGAAAACTGCGCCTATTTTTCATTCATTGTGCATCTAACGAAATATAAACAACTGTCATTATTAGTTAACATCAAAATCCACATTGTCAAAGTCAATTTTTTATGTGAAATATGTGGATCATTAATACAAAGTTACGCATTTTATATATTATTATTTTAGCTTTATTAAAACATGTTGATAAAAAAATCAAGAAAAGAGCCCTATCCTGCATCACTAAATGGATCACTTTAATATATTTAATGTCTTAAAACCGAAATTTCTTAAAATTTCATTGAAATAAAGTTATTTATAAATTCAAAAAATTCACTGAGAGATGTATATATTTACATCCCGCAGAATAGATCTGCATCAAATTTTGTAACTGTAGATCAAATAATCTGGAAAATAAAATATCAACAAATATCTACAAATAGATATGCATTCATTTTTATCAGTAGTAGAGATCTCGAAGGATGTCGTCATCTTAAAAATAACAATTCATTTGTTCGCTTATTTCAATGAAAATATTTTTGCTGTATAAGGAAGCCAAAAATAAAAGTAATACAATACTAATATAAATCATCGAAATGTTTACATATTGTTTAGTCTATTAATATTTTTTTCTTTATTAAGTTTGGTTTTACCAAATGCTGAAAATTTATAATTTAAAATTCACTTTTTATTTAGAAATTTTATAACATTATTTTGAATATTATCTCTATTTTTATAGAAATTCTACCTAGACTGGTTTAAATTCAATTTCAAATACCAATGATATAATCTTACAACGAGTTCTCATTTTTGAGAAATGTGCGAATGTCTCTAATCCTTACATCTCGACTAAGAATATTCTGATCAATAATGCTTTCTTTTTGTTACAAAATATTCCATTTATCCTCATTATTAAATTCCGTAAGGCGTCGAACGCTTTCAAAGCGTTTTAAAGAGTAGAAAAAACAAAATAAGCTCTTCCGATTTATGAAACTTAAAATAGGTTCAAGCTTCCCTCCGAAGAATTAATAAATTTTATCCGATTAGCATTTCAAAAAAATGTCTAGTTTATGAAAGATTAAAAAATACTGAATTTCTGAGTGCGTATAGAAATTCTTAAACTCAAATGCTTGGAAGAAAAATATTTCAATTTACTTCAATCGCATTTAATCAGTTTTGCTCCGAAATACGACAAAAATAGAACAAAGAGTATATTTTTCTCAGGATTCAAAAAACTTAAGGAATTTCTTCGAGTGCTGTTTTTCGAAACAGTTATAAAAGTCACTTTTTTTAAAGAGAGAATAGAGATAGAATTATTAAATGGAAAGAAAGTGAACAGTCAAGATTATTTACTCTATATTTGCAAATCTATATTTTACTGACTGGACAATTATACTTCCTGAAAAGATAAATTTTATTGGGTATTTTATATTTCCAAATTTCTACAGATTCTTATAATTCCCATCTGTATCATCATATAAAAGGTTTTTACCTGTTTGAATGCAGCGATTCTCAACCTGTGGGGGCACGCACCCCTAGGGGGTTGCAAGCACACTAGAGGGGAGGGCGAGAATATCCAAGAGTAAATATTATTTTTAAAAAAATTGATTAACTGACTGAAAGGAAAGCACACATACACATAAAAAACAAAATAAATTTCGACATATTTAATAACTTATTAAAGTAAAACAATTTACTAAATCAAAACTTACTTAATCAAAACAAATTTAATAATTATTAGTGACTTCCTGGGACCTGTCTTGCAGAGCAAAGTTTTTTGAAGGAAGGCTTAATATTAGAAATAGCCATTCTCAGTTCTGCCGAGATCTATATTTTGTCTTCAAAGTAGCCACAGCAGAAAATCCAGTTTCTCAAAGGTAGGATGTTGAAAATGGTAATAGAATGCCAAATGCCCTTGTTTTTAGTGCAATTAAAATCATCCTCTACTCCTGTCCAAAATTCAAATAGTGATTTATTACTAAATTGTCTTCTAGTTTCGCCACTTTTCGTGAAGTTTATTAATTTTTCTTCCTCATCAATTGAGAGCCCTTCAGGAGTCTTATCAAATAGATTCCTAACTCACTTGT
The DNA here is from genome assembly GCA_026543865.1 of Argiope aurantia. Taxonomy (NCBI): domain Eukaryota; kingdom Metazoa; phylum Arthropoda; class Arachnida; order Araneae; family Araneidae; genus Argiope; species Argiope aurantia. The sequence goes on from JAPMOR010002428.1 coordinate 209,043, forward strand.
AACTTGCTATCAGTTTGTCGTCAGCAAGAAAATACTTTTTTAAATTCTTTGACAGCTTGGCTAAATGATTTTCAGTGGTTACAAAAACAACTTTCACATGTTCTTCTTCAGCCTTGTAAGTTTTAGTACAATCATCCACATTTGCAAACATTGTTAGATTTCTGTGCTTTAAATTTCTGCTCCACAATTCCAATTTTCCACACAAAGCATTAACTTTATTACTCGTATCCAACATATGTATATTTGCTCCTTGGAGTTGAAGATTCAAATTATTAAATTTATCGAATATGCCGACCATGTAGCTCATTTTCATCACAAATAAACTATCGAGATAATTCTCGGCCTCCGGTATGTTTTCTTCTTCTTCTAGGAAAATGGCGATTTCTTTTCTTAATTCATAAACATGTTGCAAAAATTTCCCACATGATAACCATCTTGCCTCGCAATAAAATAGTAAACCTGAATGTACTGAACCTATGTCTTTACAAAGTGCTGAAAAGATTCTCGTTTCAGGGGGTCTCATTTTTATATAATTTACTAAGGTTACAACCGTAGTTAACACAATATTCAGACCAGGGCTCATTTCTTTCGAAGACAAAGCTTCTCTGTGGATCATGCAATGTGTCCAGACGCACTGAGAAAATTTTTGTTTTGCAAGTGGAGTTTTGCTTCCGGACATTGAACGAGCACCATCGGTGCATATTCGGACGCAATTTTTCCCTTCTATGTTTGCCTCGTTCATAAAATCCTTTAAAATAGCAAATAATGCGAGAGCCGTTGTTTTGAGTTCTATTGGTTTGCAGAAAATTAGTTCTACTACTGACATATTATCATAAACTCGAACATAGGCAATTAAATATGCATCTTTATTACTGTCTGTTGCTTCATCAAGCTGTATTGAATACAATTTGTCATGCAACTTCGAAAAAACTGAAACTGTGCAGCTTCAGCTATATCACCAATTCGACGAACAACAGTATCATTTGAAACAGGTGCGGACTGCAATAGTTTTTGAAAATTATCTCCAAACATAGTTTCTACAATCTCAATTGCTGCTGGCAAAATAAGTTCTTCAACAATGGTGTGTGGTTTTTTACATCTGGCTATTTTATATGAAACTTTGTAATTCAATTAAATCTTTTTTATTCACAGACAAAATTGCTTTAAAAAATTATTTTTGCTTTTTATATGATTTTAATTTTAATTCGAAGAATTCTCCGAGTTTGTTGACGTACTCACTGTGAAAGGTTTCCAAATGTCGTTTATAAGGTTTCATGCTGCCTACGGCCAACATTTTTGAGCAAATGATACACAGGAGCCTTTCTTCATTTACTTCAGTACTGGTAAACCCAAAATTTAAGCATTCTTGAGAATATTTTCTTGATTTTATTTTCGTAACCACGCTCGTCTGTGTACTTGTTGATGCTTGACTGTCGTCTAATGCTGGCATACTTCCGCTTAAAAATTTATCCATGAGTCTGCATAAATATTTGATATGGTGAATTGTAATTAACATGAAAACATATATAACATACACATTCACGGTATATTCGATAGCGATAGAAGGATCAACTCGAATGAGACTGGCTGGAATTGAAACTTGCGTTATCGAACATTTTCCTTCTTCCTATGAGAAAACATCTGCGCATACTCGAGACGGCATCGGTCGTGTGGATTCTCTTCCACAAACAGTATTTTTTTCTTTCTCTTTTGGCTTCTGTTTTATTTTTTATTATTATTTGAAAAAATGTATTCCCAGTTTCTAAATTTCACTCATCCCGTTTAGGTTAACTTTCATTAAAGAATTTTTCTACATTCATATTCTTTTAACGTTATCTCCCTATTTGGCTTTCATTTCAAATTCAATATTTAAAATTTCCCCGCTTTCATTCGCTTTATCTATTCACTGCCCACTTTGCAAAATGTCATATGTGGTTTATCGCCAATGTTGGCTCGCTTTTACTCTTTTATTGGCAGTTAGTAAAAAATAATTTAAAAATAGAATGCAAAATAATCAATATACATAATCGCTGTATACTTTTTAATGTAAGAGGGAGAACGAGATGAAAATTATGATTGAAAACTGGGCCACGAATACTCAAAGGTTGAGAAACGCTGGTTTGAATGGATAGAAATAGAATGCACTGTATGCTCTCAAGATACTAGATTTTTGTTTTATTTCAGAACGTAAACATAAACTAATCCAATAGAATAGGTAGCAAATTGCCTTCAATTGAGCATCGATTCAAGAAATAATTGCAGAACTTGTTATTTTAAGTTCAAATTAAGAATTTCCTTGGAGCTGTTGTTTTACTTAAACATTTCCTTTAATGCTAAATTCTAGATTGTTCTTCGATCTTATAAAAGGAATACCATGACAATATTATTTATTCTTGAGATTTAACACCTCACAATTATTTCAATAAAATATAAGTGTAATTCAGTATGTATCGAAAAACATTAAGAATATAATAATATACATTTAAAAAATACATCTAAATTCAATTTTTACTTCAAATTACTGAGAATATTTGCAAAATAATTTGATTCTAAATCTCAGCTTTCAAAAAATGAAGGCCATGTTGAAACCTTCATGAAATTATATATTTATGGCAGATTCGAATCATAAATTTTCTTCTATAAACAAATTTCGTCTTATAATTTCTTCCGTAAAACAAATTTACTCATTTTTTAATTCCTGAAGTGGACTATTTTATTCATAAAAGAATAAATATTAAGATAAAATCATGAAGATGAATCTCAATGTAGCGGTATCCAAAATATATTTAAGAAATATTTCAAACATTGATATAAAATGTTAAGATAAAAATAAGAGATATGCCCGTTTAATCATAATTTTTTTTTTAATTCTTGACCAATAATGTGATAAGAAATTCATTCCAAAAATTATCTTCTGACGTCTTTAGTTTCTCGATCCTTTCTTTCAAAACATACTTCAAACCCGCTAATTTTCACCAGCATTCATCGCCTATGTTTACTCTTTCATGAATGAATGTCTTGCTAGAGAATAGTGGATGCGCATTGCCTCTTCTTCCCTATTTCAAATGGCACAAAGTGTTGAAAATTTGAACATGTTGAATTTACGAACTTCCGCTTCACATTTCGCCAAAACCAACAGCTGTTGATATTAAATATGGCATAGAGTGGTGGATTTGAAAGGCTGGAATTGTTCATTATTGTCAGCATTTACAACTTTTTCGATTAATAAAAACAATTTTCACAGGAAAATTCCATAATGAAGATTAATATTCTGTTTATGACCGAATTAACTTTATATGTTCATCCATTTAAAGTTGATTACCATACCATTCCTCTTCCCTCCATGTTGCTGTTATATGTCACCATCCCTTTGTGGCATTACATCGATCGTAAATATAGAAGATATAGAGATCTCCAAATCAAAACATAGCAAAAAAACTTCAAATTATCAAAAATATCATAAATCTCAAAACAAAAATAGTTTCAAATGGAATACTTAAATGGATATCGCTAAATGGACCTTCATCCATTTTTTTTTATCTCTTTCTCAATTATTTGAAATTCTGCTGGATTTAAGTATATTTAACTAATTGTTATTACAAATAATGTAATATTTAATGTAATTTATTAAAAATATTTAACATTCAGACGGGTAATGTCCTGTCTTAACATCAACTGAAGAAAGGCAAACACTGACAGAATTTTCAAGCAAATGCCTTTTTAACTATTTAAAATGGATTTAGATAGGAAATTTGAATAGCTTTTGTGTGAGTTATATATAAATTTTGTTTGTGTGGAAATAGAAAATAAATTAGCATTCCATTGTTTTTAGGACTTGCCAGGACTACTTAAGATAACGCCATACAACGTAGGATTCGATTCATC
>JAPMOR010002428.1:212937-225752 GCA_026543865.1 Argiope aurantia
TGTGTGTGTGTGTGTGTGTGTGTGTGTGTGTGTGTGTGTGTGTGTGTTGGCGCTCTACAGGCCAGACCATTCAACCTACAGCTACCAAATTTGGCACGTGTATACCTTGAAGGCCGGGAATGTGCACCTGGGGGTTATTTTTTCGAATTTTTAATTAGAATTTTATTTATTTAAAAATTAAGCAAAATTTTGACGTGTTTCTACTATAACTTCCGAAAATATTACCGCACAAAGAAGATTTTTACATGAAGTTAAAGATCAAAAATTTATCTTTTAAATGATACTAATGTTTTAATCTTAACATTAAATTTCTATTTTTAATGAATTTTTAAATAAATATTTTAACTATGTTTTTCAATAATTTTTTTCGTCAAAAATAAAAATGAGGATTAAGCACGTTTCGCATTCAGGAGAAAAAAAATAGCTTTTTTCAAAGTGTTGCCATCACATTGATTATAGCTCTAACTGAAAATAAATTAAATCTTTTTGCAAATGAAATCTGCAAAATTATAATTTTCGTCACGTGTCTGTAGGAAATGAAACAAATATGAAATATTATTTTTTCTAAAAAAAAATTCAAGAAAAATTCTTTTATGATCTTTTACACTCTATATATTATTAATCCAATAAATAAGTTTTATTTTAAGGCAAGTTTTGTTTAATATGAACAAGATATCCATTCAAATCATGGCCACACAGCTAATTTGTAAACCTTTAGTAAGACAAAGATCTGTTGCGACATAAATCGTAAATATTTTATTTAAAAGTAGCAAACGATTATTTTAATAATTATAAATTTTATTTTGTAAATAGTTGTGAAATTCAGATTGGCAACAGTGATATTTTTGGAACTTTTAATTTGTTGTTTAAAAACGATGCTAGAATTTTGAATGAAAATAAGTTGATGTAACTTATAGTTTCATAATAAGATAGATAGTTTCATAATAAGGTTGTCTGCATTCTATTTTTGTTGACGCACGAACACAACAGATTTTCTAAAATGGTTTAAATAGAAAAATGATTATATTTTATGTAACTTAATTCAATAAATGCTCTAATAAATAACGAATTTTTGATTTTACATGAAGCTTCTGCTGTCGAAATCACGAATAACAAAATGCTCTTGAAACACTAATCTATATCTATATCTATATCTATACTTATAATAAAGCTCAATGTGTGTGTGTGTGTGTGTGTGTGTGTGTGTTGGCGCTCTACAGACCAGACCATTCAACCTACATCTACCAAATTTGGCACGTGGCCTTGGTGGCCGGGAATGTGCACCTGGGGGTTATTTTTTCGAATTTTTAACTAGAATTTTATTTATTTAAAAATTAAGCGAAATTTTGACGTGCTTCTGCTATAACTGCCGAAAATATTACCGCACAAAAAAGACTTTTACATGAAGTTAAAGATAAAAAATTTATCTTTTAAATGATACTACTGTTTTAATCTTAAAATTAAATTTCTATTTTTAATGAATTTTTAAATAAATATTTTTACTATGTTTTTCAATAATTTTTTTCGTCAAAAATAAAAATGAGGATTAAGCACGTTTCGCATTCATGAGAAAAAAATAGCTTTTTTCAAAGTGTTGCCATCACATTGATTAAAGCTCCAATTAAAAATAAATTAAATCTTTTTGGAAATGAAATCTGCAAAAATATAATTTTCGGCAAGTGTCTATAAAAAATGAAACAAATATGAAATATTATTTTTTCTAAAAAACAAATTCAAGAAAAATTATTTTATGATCTTTTACACTCTCTATACAGGGTGTTTATTCAGTCCCGGATCCATTTTGATATTTAATGACTCATAAAATAATGAAGATGTGAACAAACTTATGGCATTTATTGATGGAATAACTCATATATTTTCCTTTTCAGGTTTGAATATTTTTACTTTTGTAAATATCGTCTGCGCGTGTTTTTAATTTCAGATAATTTCATTTTCCAGTCTAAATATCTGTACTTTTCTAAATATCGTCTGCTTATTAATTGCATTTTTCTCTCTTTTGTTTTTGACAACTATTGAAATGTTATGTTTACTCTTGATGGGTTTCTTCTATGTAGTACTTTTGTATGTGATGTTTTATTCGATCGGATATTAAGGAGAATGCATACACCACAAGAGAAAGCACAGATTTTATGGTGGTTATAGAGTTAATTTCCAATCAACTAAATCACTGACTTTTAAGATTTAATTTCAAATCACTTAAACTGACTGATTTATGAAGATTTGAATATCACTATTCAATAAAAAAAGGATAATTTTAGATTTTTCATTGATCGTTTCAAAGAAAATACGCCAATAAGCGCGCAGGTTTCTCAAGATTAATTGGCCTACGATTATGAAAATGTTGAGTTTTTCAAAATTTTTAACATTTAAAACTTCATAAATAAGTCTTAGTTGATCGTGGAAAATAGAAACATTCATTCATTTATTTAAAATTTGGTGTGTCCAGAATATTTATCAGAATATGATACCTTACTGCATTAAATTTAGACTTCATAATTTTTGAAATATATTTATAAGCAGGAACAAAATATTATTATTGATTTCATTTCAATCCTTTTGAAAGCAAAACTAAAAACTGAATTTTATACTGAATCTCAGAAATTTTTGTTCAATTATTGTTTGAGATATTACATAAACTATGAAAAATATTTTGTAGTTAACATAAGACTTAAATACCGAGCGATTCTGTTTGCAATACTCATATTCCATAATAATAATAATTAATAAATAACAATAAAGATGATTAATAAAATGAAACGCTTGGTTTTATTAAAAAATATCTTAATATTAATTGCAATTTCGTCATTCACATTTTTAATTAAAGTTGAAGTTTTACCGGAAATGGCAACAAATTAGCAAAATATATATAGTAAATTGAACGAAACGATCTAAACAATATAAGTTTGGTGTGACTATCAAAATTTGAAGATTAAAAATGTTTTGTTTGAGAATCCTTTAAGAGACCAGTTACTTAAAATATTTAATTGAAAATTGTAACGAGTGGTAATACTGGCGAACCGGCTGGTCGCCAAAGGCGGCTAGTCAGATATAAACATATAATTTTAAATACTTGTACGCATTTTAACTGTATTTTCAACAATAATAATTATCTTTGTAATTGCTGTACCATTTATTTTTATTCTCAATTTAGTTAATCGGAATAGGTAATTAATATGTTTGGATTACCAGATAATATAGTTCAAAATGTTTTATCTATAACTATTTATGTTTAATTCTTTTTATTCCTTCACCAGTGGAAAGTTTCAGGAGAAATTGGGAGAGGTGAGGAATATGCAATCTTTTAAATACCCTTTTCTTGTTTTATTGACACAGTAATGTTTTCTTAAACGGTTTAACTTTTAATTCGACCATCAAATAAGTATTCAGAAGTTTATTTTACAATTGTAGCAGTTGCATTACTCTTATCTTCTCTTTTGGATACTAGATGCGATGCCTGATTAGGCCATCCCATATGTCATCCCATAATGCATTGCGATTGTAATGAGAATGAGATGTGATGCTGAACTGTTAAGCGCGTGCGTGAATGTCTTGTCTTTGTAATTGTTTAGTGTGTGAATGTGATTATTAAGCAATCAGAAAAAAGCAGCTGCCAAATGAAAAAAATGTTTATTTTTAGAAATTGAAAGGAATTTTTTTTTGTAATTCAGTAAAATAATAAAATTTTGATTAAATTAATATTGTATTTCGTCCTAATTTCAAATCTACACAATCAACTCAAAAATCTAACACACTTCCTAAACGCAAGCTTAAATAAATATACTTTATTCTTCTGAATAAAAAATTTTATAGGATAAAGGATATTTGTTTTCTTCCCTTTTTGATTTTCAAGATTTTACTGAATCGCGCATTTCATTGGTAAGTGTGAAATAAGAATAAAAGTGATAGTTTGTTAAATTATATTCGTATTCATTTTAATTGTATTTATTACTAATGAACACTATCTGCGTTTAATTTACTCAAATATTACGACGATTAATATTTTTTTTAATTAAAAAGAATTCATCGCAATTATTTTTCATTAATTCATTGGTTTGTTCCTACTATTATTTTAATTTTGTGTTTCCTGTTTAAATGAATTTTGAAATTAATTTAAAGCCTTTAATTGCTTCGTTACATTAAATGAAAAAAATTCAACAATTTTTGTTCAGATCTAACATGTCTCGCATACGAATTCCAAAGAAGGTGTATTTATTTAAAAGAGAAAACTATTTAAAATCAATTAAGATAATGATCATTGAGAATAAAATACAAATAGTTAAGAAAATGAAAAAAAAAAAACTATTTACTAATGTAAACCTATTTTACGGATTTTTTTCGTCCATTGCCTATCCAAAATGAAATATTTATTTGAAAGAAAAAAAAAACATTACAAGATTTTGACTTCAGTAACTTGTTTTTATTAAGTAAAAGAAAAAGTTGTTACTTTTACAATAATTAGCTTTATTGATTTGACAAAAAAAATTATTAGATATTGAAGCTAGTAAAAACTGTTTAGCTTTGTTTACATTATTTCTGAAATGGTTTAAAAAGTTAAAAACACCGGAAATGCATCATTTTTTTTTTACTCATTTTCTGAAAAAAACACACATATTTTCTTGGAAACAAATAAAGGATTATACAGGTTTTTTTAAAGATGCTTTTTCTAGTTTGAGAATATCATTTTATGCAAAAAAGGTTTTTCCGTCACTTCATTTTATTTTGTCTTAGCCTATGTAACAGAATACATAGTCGAACGCAGACCAATTTCAGAATTTAAATTTATAACTACATTACCTATTAATTTGGGTTTCCTAAACAAAAGCTGTGCCATTCTTATTCTGCCTGTGCAAACCGGATCTTTCTATCTTTAAAAGGAAACAAGTGAATAAAGTTGATTTTAGATTTTAAAATATCTCAATGTTTCTAAACTCGACCCTTTTCCTTGAACCTTGTGATTTTCCAACATATCCTAAACATTTGTATCAGGATGGAATTAGAAGATATATTTGAATCCTACATGTCTTCCAACAATAACCATAAGATCTCCGATAGAAACATGTTTTATCTTTCTGCTGCAAATATTGCACAGGCGCAGGGGTCTGGGATAAGGTCTCGGCTTCGAAACCGGAGAGTTTCAAAATCGAGACCGAATTCCAGCAAAGAACCGTCGTGTAAACGGGTCTGGTACACATTAAATACGTCGGAGCCAAACATCCTCGCACTGTGTGACGTGGAAGTGTGAAGATGGGATGCCAGCTCATGTGTCGCCCTGGTCATCTGACCGTGGCTCAAAAGTACGATTTCCGTCCCAAAATAGGCCTAGTGTTGCTTTAAAATGGGACATTAACATAACTAAACTAAACAAAGCGAATGTTGAACCAAGGTATTATTATATTTTTCAATCTCTAGTCTCATTTTAGAATCTGAAATATTAAGAAATAAAATTTTTGTTACAACATATTCTGAATAAATGTGATATAAAAATGAAAACGATTAACCGTTAAAACGAATTTATTCTCCTCGCAGAACGAGCAACCAATTTACCTGATATATTTTTCTTTTACCATTTCTTCTGGTCTTATTCAGAATATATTCTTGTAAAATACTTTTGTGTTTAGAATAATATTTCCTAAGATATTTCCTTTTTTAAACATGTAAAATAATAAATACTAATCTCTAGTCTTTCGAATTAAACATAAACCAACCATTCTTTTTTACATACTAACAATCAAGGCAATTTAAATGCGATGGTTTCGTTTAATTACGTTTGTCTGTTTATTTTGTATATTAACAAGCTAGAACATCAAGTAATTTAGAAGAAGAATGAAGTAAATATTTTATGCAAACAGTTTGGATTTACTGTGTATTAAATAATTTCAAAAATACAACTAATGTATTCTACTATTACATTTAGAATAAAAACAGCTGAAAATCACGATGATTGCTTTCTAAAATTCGAAAAGCTCTTCTCGTGTAAACTGATTAAAACAAACAATGAAAGCGAAAACCATTATTAAAGAAAGGGTTTCTGACTTCATTCATTTAACGTCATGCTTAAACATTGTTATTACGTTTCATTTTTTTAAATAAAAGTTTATATCAAATCACAAATATTTGGCGCTTTTAATTAAGTCGCTTTCTTTCGATTTGTCATTAGAATTTTAATTACGATTTTTATATTTTGATTTATTCTCAATTAAGAAATTTTGATTTTCCATAATAAACTCTGCTTTATGATTAAACAGCATATGCTAATAAACTTGTAATTTATTTTATGATTGCAATTTTACAGCAGCCTATTTTGCACTGATTAAATATTTTTAAAAGGACTTTAAATTGTTTAAAAGCTTTTGCTATTTTTGCGTAGGTGTCAAAATTGCATACAATTCCAAAAATATTTTCATGTGTTAATGCTACATTTAAGTTAAAAATAGTTTACATGCTTTTAAGCTCGTTAATTAGGAAATATTTCTGTTGTTTTTATACTAAGAATTACTTTCTTAGCTATTAATTTCAACAATGCCAATATTATTAAGCTAAAATTACAGTTGTAGCTACAAATTGCTAATCTTTCCATCTGTAACGAAAATGTCGACCGACTTATAGAAAATTATTAGAAAAGCAAACAATTGATAAGTTACTCAGTTAATTAAATATTCATATAGGCGTCAAAAATTAATTAATCATGAAAGCCATAAATTTTTCAAGAAAAGTTAAGACTTTTTTAAAAGAATTTGCTTTACAGTTAAAGAATTTTCTAGGATTAGAAAAGAAATAAAATTCACTTGAAGCAAATATTTGCACACTTGCGTCAATGAGGTTGAATATCAATTGAACAATGATTTTCTTCATTAGCTATAGAATATTTGAAGATTGAAGAATAATTTTAGAACTCAAAATCGATTTCGAAACTTAACGTTTAAGGGATAAATTTATATAATTAAAAAAATTAAATATTTTCGATAAGAAGTTTCCTAGTTCTAAGTTTAGTTTAGTTAAGTTAGTTTTTAGTATTTAAACTAATTAAAATAAATAGTTCAATTTGAAATTTCTTTTCTAAATCATCTATAAGAATTCGAATGAAATCCAGGATTTTCTCAGACGTCTTTTTCAAAATCATCTTAAACATCTTAATCGTCTTAAATCATCAAAACTATTCTTTTATATTAAATAGCGTAAAAATATGTATAATAGGCAATTGAATTAACTAATTCATTAATCGATTTTTTTTGTAAATTAAATAATAATAAAAACTATAAATTTAAAAAAAAACGTATCCATCACTGGATTAAACGGAAGTCTTAGCACTGGTAGCCGCTGACTCAAAGAGTTTACTGGCTTAATTCTGTAAATTGTATTTTGTGCTGCCTTTCATTTCTGCTTTGAATGAGCAAATGCCATTTTTAGCATTTGTAAAATTTAAAAAAATAAACAGTGACAATTTGAATTCATAAGAAATGAAGAAAGATGAAAAAAGATAACCTGTTGTAAAAATTAAAGATATCTACATTATTTATGAAAATAATACCCCATCACAAAAGCTTTGTATTTTCAAATGGTAAATATTGCACCATTTGTTAATACAAAGCTCCGTAGTCCGTATTTCAAAACAAAATTGTTATAAAGTAAGCTAAGAATGAACATCAATGTAAAACAGCTGAACATTAGAACTTTTCAAATGAAATATTTTGTGAAGAGTGAAATCTCATCCCATCGATCTTTAATAACACTCGTGCCATCTAAAGCAGAGAAAATATAATTATAAATGCTATTGAAAAATAATTCCTTCGTCTGCTACCAGGATTCAGAGCTAAACATAAAAAAAAACCATTCCGAGTAATATTCAGAGACATTTTCAAAAAGTCAAGATAAGTTATGAATATATTTAAAAGTGATTCAAATGATATCACTGAAAAAACAACTTTGAAATTTAGAACAATATCAAAATTAAATTGTGTTCATTAATATGGTAAGATACCACTCGAAACTCCATACTTATTTTAATTTAATCTTAAATATAAATAGAATATTCAGGAAGCTTTGATGAACACAATTTTAAAAATTTGGGTACCAAATTTGATCTCTTGGTCGAACGGCTTATTTTGTAAAACTTCATAAATTAAATTTCATACTTTTGTAAAATTTCAACGACATACAGACGCATAGATCTACAAATTTTATAATTATTATTTGAGGTATCTTTTTATTGTTAAAATTTTAAATACAACATAATAAATACAACAATAAGCAGCAGCTTATTAAATCCTTATCAAAGCAATTTATATATATACCCATATTTAAGACAATTACCCAGTTTAATTTTATTGTACATGTTTCAAAATAATAGTAAAACATTGCATGGGCAAGGTAAATTAATTAATACAAAGCTAATAAATTGTTGATTATATAAAATTTGTTAGTAATCCATTTACTTTTAGTAACAAAATTTATTTACTTCTGTAGTTTAATTGTTTTTCACACAAGGAAAAATTTTGCGATTAAACACAATATAGGATTAGAATAATTCCTTGGCAAAACATTTTCAATCAATGAGTAATTTTTATTCCTCATAAAACCAGATGAAGAGCATTTCTTTTCTTTTTAAAGCACTTGCGTTCTATATTGTTGAAAAAAGCATACAAATTATTTATGCTTCTCAACTATCTTATCTAATGAGACTGCATTAGATTTAAAAATACTTTCAATTAAAGGACACTGAAATAATTTTAGCAGATTCTCATACATTTTAAAAGAATACAAAGTTATAGGAAAAGGCAAAATTAATGATGATATTTTTAAACTTTGCATAAAGCATTTTCCTTGTAAAAATCTATTCTAGATGTAAAATACATTACGATTTAAGACAAAAGATAGCGCGAATCCATTCAAAAACGCTAAACTTCAAAACGATAATGTTCTTTAAAACGCTTTCAATCCTACGTTTTTTCCAGCGTTTGTTTTCTTTTACAGAATAACGGAATCCAGTGAATTGACCATCATCTTCAGTTATCCCCTTCTCATCCCCAGAGACATTTTTCCCTTGAAGATGTCAATTTTAAGTCGCCATTTTTTCATTTACAGCATTCCCATGAGCATTACGTTCCATTACATCCTGCACAATCTTGACAGTTCTAGTTCTATTTTTTGAGAAACATGCTAGAAGTATCGAAGGCTCGTTGGAACAATGGTTTACGAAAAGCATTTTCAAATTCTTCTTGTATGCATGCAAAAAGGATTACAAGAACAATCATTTGAAACAGAAGAACGAAGATTTAAACGGTTTGAATTTGTCAAGCTATTTGATCGATAAATTCTGGAACTGTCTTGGAAGAATGATATTTATGGAATTCTATTGTTCATGAATATTCAAGAAAGTCTCAAAATCAAAGGTTAAAGGCTTCGGTAATTTTGAAAGATCACCTGCATAGATTTTTAATTTTATGGCTTTTTCGAATATTTATGCATTGTTGTCAACTATTCGACTTTTAATGTTATTGAGTTCTTTAGGCAATAAACAGCTTTCTATATCTATGAAATAAAATATCAGGTATTGAATGGCACAGTCAATATGACAAATAAATCTATCTTTTCATAATACTGTCATTGTTATTTTATGAAAAAAGTTAAGATATTGCTTAACATAAAACATCATCATAAATTTAAAAACTTTAAGAATATATTAAATTTCCATAATAAAGATTTATGATAAAAAAAACATTGAATTCTAGAATATAACAATTAGTTGCGACGTTTTTGGGGGGAAATAATTTTAACTATTATTACTTTTGATTGCTTTTAAACAATGGATCGATACTATCCCATTTCATAATTTTGATTACATATTTTTCTTTAAATTTTCAGAGAATCTCAAAATTTAGGACAATTTTTTTCGTAGTAATGTAATCAGATGGGATCAACTCATTTCAATTTGAATTTTTATACAAAAGCTTAATTATTTAATAAAATGTTTCAACGAATTTTTTTAGTAAATATTAATTTTCAGTTTTATTAAATTTTTAAATACTTATATTTTTTTTTCATTCTTTTTTCAATTGAGTTTATGTCTGAGTTTAAATACTTACCTTTGGTTGTTTTAAGTAAATTTCAAATCGAATCCCACACACTTCAACTGTCTTATAAGTTTTATTTACTTTCGCTTTAATACAGTCTATTGCGTTATTTCTTGTCCTATGCTAGAAATACTAAAATATAAAATCTAACAGAAAGCTACTCTGCTAAGTCTGATTTCTTCTAAAATTCAGTGGCATAATCATGACCTAGAGGTGAATTTTTTTAAGAAAGTGCTGCGATAAAAAAAAATGCATGCGAAAGCGTACATGATCCCCTCCATAACAGTGATCCAACAACTTATTTCTAAACATTTATAAATAGACATATAGTTTCAAATGAGGAAATGCCCCAGAAAACCTAAAGAACTCGCATTTAATTGGCATTAATTTCTAAAAAATTACCAAATTGACATTTTTTATACAATTTATAGGTCATATTTGATAAAATATTTTTGAGTAGAGATTTAAACTGAAAATATTCCAACTTTAAAACTAGCCACGTTATGACGTATTGAACATCCAATCGACGGCGATCATTTTCTTGAGGTCATGGCTCTCCGATCTTTCTAGAGTTAACCATAGAAAAGTATAAAATCAAAATAATGATTTTCGACACTTCATAATTCTGTCAGTTTCAGAAGAGAGCAAATCGTTATTTAAAATGTTCGTGTGTTAAGAATATTTTATTAAATTCTACTAATAAGACCGGGGAACTGTATAAAACTGTATACTTCAAATTTCCTCAGCTATTGATTAATGAAATGTAATTCTTTGCCTCATCTAGAACATTTATCCGCCGGTGTCCTGGCATAGGGATAGCGCGTTTTCCATGTGATTTGGACGTCTTGGGTTCGAATCCCGGTTTGGGCATGGTTGCTCTTTCGTTGTTCCATCTGTGAGATGTGTGAATGTGCCCTCCTGTAAAAAGGGATTGTACAAGCGAATGAGTGATGCGTGAGTAGCTATGTCGTACTCGCCCTAGTTGGCGCTACTATAAAAAAAAAAGACGCTCCCCCACCGGCTTAAATCGCTGTCTTCATAACAGCGGGCTTGTCCATAGCAAATGTCATGGGAAACAACAACAAAAACAGAACATTTATCCAACTGGAAGTATGCATCTAAACATACATCCAAAAGTTTAACTATTATGCAACCTATATGTCGAATTTTGCAAAATTATGATATGAAATATTAATACAGTTTCTAATCTAAACTAATAATAACACAGTTTCAATTCCTTAAACAGTTTGCAAATATGAGCATTTGTATATATATATATATATATATATATATATATATATATATATATATATAAGTAACCAATCAAAAGCAAGAAATAGTTTGAAAACTAAACTAAACTGACAACGAAAGCAAAACAATTTCAAAAACGCAACAAAAAATAAAAACTATTCAAACAACACTAAAAAAGGAACAGTTAAAAAACTTCATAGTATTTAGAGAGCGCAAATGCTGCTACTTCTAGAACACAGATGAACTGATACAAAAGTATAAAAATAAAGTAAAATGGAAAAACAAAAAAACCAAATAAAAATATTAAAAAAGATTAAAAAAGGAAGAATCCGGCCTGAAGACTTTTTCAAGGGTCACCCTCAGGCAGGGATTCAAAAAAGGGATTTTTTCTGTAAAGGAAATTAAGACAAACGTCTAATAATGATTCCTTCGTGACCCGAAAATCCCCTGAAATTAGGCCTAAGAGATATACCATTTTAACAGAAAGGAAAATACAAAACAACCAATTAGAAGAAAAACTACTAATAAGTAAAAATACACTAACAAAAAATACCAAAATACCAAAAAACAGACAAATTAAACACAGAAAAAATAACTAAAAAGTAAGAAATATAACGCAAAGGCAGAACATACCTTCTATAACATTCCAGAAAATCCCAAGCTTACGATTGTGATTCCCGCCCATTATAAACAAAGCTAACGGCAATTTAGGTAAAAATTGTAAGCTCGCAGCGCCACCTATTGAGTGAAAAAAAGGAAGGAAAGTTCAAATTTTTTTATTAATCCCAAACCATACCTTGTTTAATTAAAAAATTGACATTACAGTAATTTTTGGGAAATTCATTTTTAATTAAATTATTAATTAGGTGGTTTGATGCTTCAATATAGGAGTTTTTATTATTGCAAACCTTTTTTATCCTGTTAACTTGTGAGAAAATTAGATTTTTGAAGATTTTAGAGTTTAGATTCGAATGGTAATTACATAGTTTTGTTATATTAAAGTTGAATTCGTCCCTTTTATCGTAAATACCAACAATTGTTTTATCATTATCAATTCCGATTTTTAAATCCAGAAAGTTAGCTTCAAGTTGATTTTTATTCGTTTCTGTTAGAATTAAATCTTTTGGATAGCAATTAGTTACAATATTAGTATTGTCGAAGTTAATCAGAAGTAGGTCATCAATATATCTCCACCCGTTTATCAAATTATATTTAATTATTTTTTTCTCATAGTAATGTAGAAAAATATTAGCCAAAGCACTTGAGAAAGCCGTTCCCATTGGAATGCCCTTAACCTGTTTATAAAAGTTAATACCATTAAAAACGTAATTTTCAGTAATATTAAAATTACATAACTCAAGCCAGTTATTTTTAGGAATGATATCTTCATTTAAATATTCGTCATAGACAAAAGTGCAGACTTTTATTAATTTTTCATGAGGTAGATTAGTGTACAAATTTTCGAAATCAAAA
>JAPMOR010002428.1:235752-251400 GCA_026543865.1 Argiope aurantia
CTTTTTTTCACTCAATAGGTGGCGCTGCGAGCTTACAATTTTTACCTAAATTGCCGTTAGCTTTGTTTTTAATGGGCGGGAATCACAATCGATAGCTTCGGATTTTCTGGAATGTTATAGAAGGTATGTTCTGCCTTTTCGTATATTTCTTACCTTATCGTTATTTCTGCTGTGTTTAATTTGTCTGTTTTTTGGTATTTTGGTGTTTTTTGTTATTGTATTTTTACTTATTAGTAGTTTTTCTTCTAATTGGTTGTTTTGTATTTTCCTTTCTGTTAAAATGGTATATCTTTTGGGCCTAATTTCAGGGGATTTTCGGGTCACGAAGGAATCATTATTAGACGTTTGTCTTAATTTCCTTTACAGAAAAAATCCATTTTTTGAATCCCTGCCTGAGGGTGACCCTTGAAAAAGTCTTCAGGCCGGATTCTTCCTTTTTTAATCTTTTTTAATATTTTTATTTGATTTTTTTGTTTTTCCATTTTGCTTTATTTTTATACTTTTGTATATATATATATATATATATATATAAGGGCATTCCAATGGCAACGGCTTTCTCAAGTGCTTTGGCTAATATTTTTCTACATTACTATGAGAAAAAATTAATTAAATATAATTTGATAAACGGGTGGAGATATATTGATGACCTACTTCTGATTGACTTCGACAATACTAATATTGTAACTAATTGCTATCCAAAAGATTTAATTCTAACAGAAACGAATAAAAATCAACTTGAAGCTACCTTTCTGGATTTAAAAATCGAAATTGATAATGATAAAACAATTGTTGGTATTTACGATAAAAGGGACGAATTCAATTTTAAAATAACAAAACTATGTAATTACCATTCCAATCTAAACTCTAAAATCTTCAAAAATCTAATTTTCTCACAAGTTAACAGGATAAAATAGGTTTGCAATAATAAAAACTCCTATATTGAAGCATCAAACCACCTCATTAATAATTTAATTAAAAATGAATTTCCCAAAAATTACTGTAATGTCAATTTTTTACTTAAACAAGGTATGGTTTGGGATTAATCCTTTGGCTTAAATAAAAAATAGAACTTTCCTTGCATATTTTATCACTCAATAGGTGGCGCTGCGAGCTTACAATTTTTACCTAAATTACCGTTAGCTTTGTTTTTAATGGGCGGGAATCACAATCGATAGCTTGGGATTTTCTGGACTGTTGGAAGGTATGTTTTTTGCCTTTTTGTTATTTCTTGTGTGTTTAATTTGTCTGTTTATGGTATTTTGGTGTTTTTTGTTATTGTATTTTTACTTATTAGTGGTTTTTCTTCTAATTGGTTGTTTTGTATTTTCTTTTCTGTTAAAATGGTATATCTCTTAGGCCTAATTTCAGGTGATTTTCGGGTCACGAAGGAATCATTATTAGACGTTATGTCTGAATTTCCTTAACAGAAAAAATCCCTTTTTTGAATCCCTGCCTGAGGGTGACCCTTGAAAAAGTCTTCAGGCCGGATTCTTCCTTTTTTAATCTTTTTTTAATATTTTTATTTGATTTATTTGTTTTTCCATTTAACTTGATTTTTATACTTTTGTATATATATATATATATATATATATATATATGGAGCTTACAATTCTTACCTAAATTACCGTTAGCTTTGTGTTTTTAATAAGCGGGAATCACAATCGATAGCTTAAACTTTCCTTGACTGTTGATGGTATGTTCTTGCTTTTTGGGGTTTTTTTCTTTAGTGTTATTTTATGGTATTTTGGTTTTGATTGTTTTTTTGTTATTGTATTTTTACTTATTAGTGGTTTTTCTTCTAATTTGTTGTTTTGTATTTTCCTTTCTGTTATAATGGTATATCTCTTGTGCCTAATTTCATGGGATTTTCGGGTCACGAGGAATCATTATTAGACTTAATTGTCTGCATTTCCTTAACAGAAAACATCCCTTTTTTTGAATCCCTGCCTGAGGGTGACGCTTCAAAAAGTCTTCAGGCCGGATTTTTTTTAATATTTTTTTTTTATATATTTTTATATTTTTTATTTGGATTATTTGTTTTTCCTATTAACTTGATTTTATACTTATATATATATATATATATATATATATTCTTTTTAGAATTATTTGTCGGGTATATTCATTACATTTAAAAGAGTAGGTAAGTCCGGTTTATTTAAATTCCCTATAATCAAAAGTCATTCTCATTAAAACCGTTTGCTGTTGCATGAATAATTGCTCTGAGATTGTAAAATTTTATCAAATGGTATTCAAACTTAAGAAATTCAATGAATTGTGAAAGAAGATAGGAAAATGAAAAACAGATCAGAGGCTCAATGTCAAACCTCCTTATTTACAAATTTATGATTGTGAACAAATTTATGAATTGTCCGGCCAAAGTATGTTCTAAATTGAATCATAAATGCTGCTTAAAATGCTAGACATACACATTTGGAATATTGTATAGTTAAAATATGCCAGACAAATAATTATTTTTAAAAATTGGAATTTAATTAAAAATTATAAAATTGCTTTCTAAAAATTTTGAATGAATTGTAGAAAATCATATTTGTTCATTAAAAGACGTGGATACATTTAGCTAATTTTTGTAAAAAAGAAGTATGTAAGCAAACACGTGACTGCTCTTGAATATGATATGATATATCATATGTTTTTGTAGATATTTATTTAAAATTTAGTTTTTATATATTTATCTTAAAAGACTGGTTGATAATAAATGGTTTTTTAAAACATAATTTGACATCATTCAACATGACATTATTCAACCTGAAAAAAAATAAACGGATTGTGGTGCAAATAAAATATTTAATATTTAGTTAAAAAAGAGTTAATATAGAAATTATAATTTCAATTTAAATAACAAGTATAATTTCTATGCTTTTGAATGCATCAAAATTACATAACAGAAGTTAGAGTTGTAAATAAATGTAATCCTGTTTAAATGATTTGGCTACTCTGCAATAATTTGGTGAACCGTCTTCAGAAATTTAAATTTCATCCAATCAAATCAATATTTTCAACAGAAAGATATACAAAAGATTGAATTTCATTTTATAAAAAATATTTATAACCCTTTTCTTTAAATTAAAAACAATTTGGCCGAAGTGGGCAATTCATTCTTATGAATCCGTTTCTTAAATAATTTCAAACTATATTTGGAAATGAGATTGGATGACACTGACTGAGTTTCTGTCTTTTAAGAATCTGGTTGGAAATTACAATTTTGATTTCATAAAACAGACGTTTGAAGACTGAAAGCATTTTCCAATAAAATTCAAAATATTGACAATGAATTTCAAATTTTGTAATATAAAAAATATTTTTTACTTTTATTCATCATACATTCACCTACGTCTATCTGATACACATAAAAATCTATCCTAAAAATGGAGTCCCATTTTTTAGAAGAAGCAGCAACAAGATGATATCTGAAAGACTCCGTTCTTTCGATGACGAATATGCCAGAATGGACAGCAAATTCTCGCAAGAGGCTGAATCTTGTCTGCAATAAGTTTATACTTCACTCAACAAGAAGTTTCTCATTTCTTGAAAATTTTAAGGATGTTTTTAGAATAATCTGGAGACCTATTTTGCAAAAGAGCGAATCTTTTCCAATATGAAAAGCAGATTTTACTAAATTCTAAGTAAAGTATTAGCGTATTTCTAAGTAAAGTATTAACCCTTAACTGGGGAGTTGAAATTTTAGGACTTAACTGGGGAGGTGCGGTCTACGAGACCGCATTTCATTTACACTCAAATTAAATTTTCTAATGAATGTATTAGTATGAAAAACTGCCAATATATTATGCAGATATTTTTCTTGAGATAGATATGTTTTAGAAATTTTTCAAAATATATAATCATTGAAAAAAGTAAATGCGTTGGAACATACCTTTTCTTCTCAAATTACATGTTACAATAAATAATATTCTTGAAAAAGCATATTACTTTTTAAATCATATTTATTTTTACAGTATATGAAGGTATATAGAAGGCAATACAATGTAAAATTCAACAATTATATCAAAAATAAAAAACATGACAATGGGTAAAACTGGCCCTTTCTTTATTGGCTTGTGTGACTTTCATAGCACGGTTTTCTACGGTATTTCAAGCATATAGGTTAAGAACTAGTATAAAAATCAACCTATAAATTCTGTATATATATATCTCTTGGTATATTAATATATTTTACAAATTTTTCAAAATACATTATCACTAATTATGTTTAAAAAATGAATTATATTTGAACGTGCATATCAGAATCAATTGAATGCGTACTTTCCTCGAAAAACTGTACTATACAATTATCCTTATATTTAAAATCACTTTCTGCTTCATTTAGAAGTGTCCGGAACATTGCTTCATAATAGGATTATTAAACTAGATGATATTTCGCTGCCCAAGTTTTAGCGCCATCTGCTAAGCCTTGTTTATCACTGGGACACTAACAGCGAGGTGCGATCTTATAGACCGCGCTTAAAGAAATAACTGAATTATTTTAAAAGACATCCGCTGAAATCAGTTGAAAAAGTACATGTGTATTGAAGGTCATAAAACAGGAAGCTATAGTGTCAATCCATTCAGCTGAGTTAAAAACAGAATAGAGGTGACCGAAAATCCATCGCAAGTGGTCTGACAGACTGCACATCCCCAGTTAAGGATTTATATATATATATATATATATACACTGGTATGCAAAACTTAAGCAACAGGTATGTTTTTTGCCATTACTTCACGAGAAATCATCTGAGAGACATGAAATTCAGAAATGAGATACAGCATTTTGTTCTGAAAGAATGACAAAAGCATAGTTGCGCAGAAAGGAATACAATGCATGCAGAATGGAATCAAACAAAAAAAAGGCTTTATTGAACTCATAGTATCGTTACACATGATTGTCTGTCCAAGAGGAAGAACAGCAAGCAGATGTTCCTAAGTATGGGATATGCCCTCCCCTTACTGCAATGGGTGCTTCGCACCGTCTCCCCATACTCAGCACCAGATTGTCAACAGTTCTTGAGGTAAGAGTGCCCATTCCTCAATCAGCATCTGTTTAAGTTGTCGGGTGTTCCCAAGAGGATGTAATCGTACCGCAAGGCGTCTCCCCAAAGCATCCCACACATGTTCTATCGGATTTAAATCAGGGGAGCACGCCAGCCAATCCAATCGAGGGATATTTTCACTTTCCAGGAGCTCCTCAACAGCATGAGTCCTGTGTGGCCGTGCATTGTCATCCATAAAAACGAAGTCTGATCCAATGGCACCTCGGAACAGACGCACATTTGGAAGGATCACCTCCTGACAATAGCGATCTCCAGTTACAGAACCTCTGTCGAAAACGTAGAGCTCAGTCCGCCCGTTCATCATAATGCCTCCCCAGACGACAACTCCAGAACCACCGAAACGGTCTCTTTCCGTGATGTTACTGGGATGAAACCGTGTCCCGACCTCTCTCCAAATCAACTGGCGTTGGGAATCGCTTGTGGCACTAAAACGACTCTCATCTGTAAAGAGGACACGACTCCATTGATGAGATGTCCAGTTTTTGTGCTCCCTGCACCACTCTAAACGGTGCCGCTGGTGGGAAACTGTCAAAGAGATGCAGCGTTCAGGACGGCGGGCGAATAGGCCACCTTTGTAAAGACGTCTGAACACAGTAAAACGCGACACTTGTCGCCCCGTTGCTGCACACAGTTGCTGAGAAATGGCGCTTGCTGACTGGTTTCGAGTTCTTTTCGCCTGCAGGACGATATGTCGGTCATCCACTGCAGTTGTTTTCCTGGGGCGGCCACCACCAACCTTTCTCACTGCTGTACCTGTTGTTTGGAAGGCTTTCCAAGCGCTCGAAACACTTTTGTTGATTCCGAACTCTTCAGCTACACTGGTCACACTACGCCCTCCTCCAGCTTTCCGATCATTCTTCCACGTGTGAAATCGTCCAGGCGATTTCTGATAGCCATATTTCACGAATTAACTCACCTGCACTTGCAGCGAATGTCTTTAATTGCGTCTCCGTCCTTCCTTTTATTGTAGTGTTGAGCTGCGCGCGCCTTCCGCACTTGTTTTGCTTACGCTCATGTCGCCTGTGACATTTTGTTCCTGATATTTGCATACGTATGACCTTTCTCTTGAATTACGTGTTCATTGTGCTGATCGCAAGAACTCCTTTTCTGCAATTTCATGGCTATCTGCTTAAAATTTGCATTGTTGCTTAAGTTTTGCACACCAGTGTATATATATATATATATATATATATATATATATATATATATATATATATATATATATATATATATATATATATATATTGTTAAGAATTTTTACCGGGGTTCGTTTGGATAGTGGAGGTTATATGGTGTGGAGAACGCTCAATCAGCAGGCGGCAGTAGAAAATAAAACAACGACGTTTATTTACACGAAGACACACAGGATAGCACAAAGACGACAACTATATACAGCACAGAGAAAACAATTATCTTCAGCCGCGAGACGTGTAAACAACAGCAGACAACAAAACTCTACTGCAGACAGTAGCGCACAGCTCAGTTCAGCACTAGCTTGACTCCGTCTCTGCTCTGCTAATCCCTGAAAGACCAGTTCTTCACTGTCGATTTCGACTATTACTCTCTGTCGTTTTCGACTATTCGTCTTCGACTACTACTGACTGACTCTGTCTGGCAGCTGCAGACCCTTTTATGTCTCAGGAGGCGGGGCTAGAAGCCTCTCAACCAATCAGGAACGTTCGAGGCGTATCTCGGTTCCTACTGGACGGATCGGGAAAATTCTCGATGTTTCGGGTATAATCTATTTTGACGCCAAAGTCGCCAAATGGTCGCCAAGCTCTGGGATCACCGACGTGACACACGGACTCCGTCCACTACCGATGACTTTAAAACAGTCTTTCTGATAGTGGAACAAACTATGCTGGGAAGCCGAATTGCAGGTTTGTAACAATATATTAACTAATAATAAATTAAATTACTATATATATAATAAATTAAAAATTAGAATACATCTTAAAATGTTTATCTTTTCAACATTACTAATTTTTTAACATATAAATTATTTTGCATTTTTAATCAATTTTAAAGAATATTTTTATATATTTTCCAATAATTTGTTTTATATAAAGTAAAGCAAAATTAAAATGAGAGAGTAGATATGTGTTGCACATATAGTGCAACCTTGTTTAACATGCATAACTCACTCCTGAATCTTATTCGTAGCGTTAAACATTTGTTAGGAGAAACAATTTTTTTTCTATAAAACTCTATATAAAATAGGACAATAAAAATTACTCAAAGAAATTTATAATAATGTAATTTATTAATTATAATCTTTATTATATTGCAATGCCTTTTTTTAAAAGTATATCCACTTAAAAACATTTTGTGTGTGGCTTTCCTTTAAAATTTGACGACATTTTGGCACGGCATTATCGTTAACTAACATATCGTTAGTATAGTACTGCTGAGAAGGGTGATGTTTCTAATCAGAGAAATACTTTACTATACTTCTATAATCTCACTAATTTCACTAGAAGATTATTGCTCTTCTCGGGCTATTATTTCCGCTTCGCCTGTTCAAATCTCAAGGTCAACTTTTGGCTGTGGAACAGAAATGCAGTTCATCCATAGTTTTGACTATGTTCTTCCCTTAGATTATCGATGCCGTTGGTAATCATACTCTTGATCAAGGAATCAAGCTCGTCGATTTAAACTTCACATGCACTTCTTTCAGAATCGCATTCGACTTCTTTCACTCAGAAAAAAAGCATTCTCTTCAAACATAAGATCAACACAGAATGATAGCCGAAATGCAATCCGACTCTACATGTGGCATCATAATATCTAGCATCCTCGTCTCTCATTTTGCAAAACATCGCTCCTCAAGAGAGTCTTTTCTTTTTCTACATTTTGTTTTTTACTTTGCGCGACCGATATGCGTTATAAGAGGTGCTCGATAAGCGAGGAGGGACTGTATTTAATAAAATAAATATTCATATTAATAAAATTCATCGTGTCTATGTATGTATGCTCCACTTCTCCTAAACAATTGAGCTCAATTCAACAAATTTTAAACATTTGTTATAAAAAAACAACATAATACCGTCAGCATTTCCAAAGTACAAAAATTAATTACATCATCAATGAATAAGATGTTAACCATTTTTTTTTTTTTTCGTTTTGAACTACTTTGCTGGAATTTTATTAAGTTTTGATTTTAATTCAATATGTGTTTATAAGCATCGATTTTATTAGTTTTCAGGGGGTGATTTAATAGTACTTAAAAGCAAGCTTAATTCAATCGCTCAAGCTATGATAGGCGCATCGTTTATGAAAAAATGAAACATATGCCCGATGTTTCAGGATATGAGGTATCGTACCGAAACATCAAGAAAGGAGGCATCGAAAGACCATGAGAATATCGTCTTTAAAAAATACAGAAACCATTTCAATAAAATTGAATTCATTTGTTTTCGATTTTTGCTTTGATTATAATTTTAAAATTTTCGTAAAAAAATTCTAGTTGTAGATGATTTTGAAGAAAGGAAATTTATGGTTATACTATTACTAGACAATGGTGAGACGGAAACATTGAAAACTGAAGACTAAAGGATGAAAGGTTTTTAATTCCGAACTATGCTAAATATACCAAATACTAAGAATTCTTCAAAGAAGCGGAACAAGCATTTATTTCTCTAACTATTGCAATTATGCATGTATTTCAAATTACAAAGCTTTATCAAGTAAATATCTAATTGTATGAAATATTTTAGTTACTGTAGAGGCTGTCCATTTAAAATTAATAACACGACCTCATTACTTAATTAACATTTTTGCATTACCACCACAGTAAAAAACGTCAATAAATAAAATGTTTTTCTTACACTCACTTATAAATATACACAATTTAATTTTTCTATCTGCAAAATTTCTATTAAAAGAAATATTTAATAAGATTATTTTCCCATATCTCAAATCGAGATTTTCATAGTTTTTGCAAGCAAAATATACATGCCAAGGCAGTGGAATATACTGCAGTATACAAGAAAGATTTTCCTTTGGTTGAACTCTTTGAACTTTCGGCAGCCACATCCAATTTACAGACTGAAATCTCAAAGTATGCAGAGCAACAAACAAGGTTAAAAATATCAAGACAAGCATCAACTGGTGGACACAAGACGTCGAAATTAGGAAAAAAAAGACGCATGGCATTAAGAAGAGTACAGCACTCTCTGAGTCCTTTCGAACACCATTTTATCCAAAATGAATCTAAGAAAAGAAAAGAATTCAAAAAGGCACCAAAAAGCAAAACGGGTTTCTTTTCGTAACCAATTCAACAAACCATAGGGTAAACCATATAAAATATGTGTTAAAAATGCTCAACTACCTTCAGGACGCTTCAAGTAGTTGAGGCGCTCAAACGAAAGTTATACGAACACTTTTCCCCAAAAATTACCAGATTTTTTTTTTTTTCAGCACAAGGTATTTCACTTTCAGAAATCCTTATAATTTAATTCATTCCGGAACAACAACTCAATAGATAATGTAATACTGAAAGAAATAAACGAAAATGTCCAGGACTTACTCCAGATCCTCGACAATAAGTGCCTTCAATTGTAATGTTTCCTCACTTGGCTAAAAAAATTAATTTTATTGCTGTTTCACAAGAAAGTAAGGACAAAACCAACATCATTTTTTATCATTCCTTCTCTCTTCTACCCACTATGGCAAAACTCTTCAAAAACTCCTCTTACAGAGATTTAATAACCTCCCCAGAGTAATTGACCTGCTTCATGCAAACCAATTTGTCTTTAGAGACGAAAAGTCCACAGGCCACGCAATCCAACAGTTAACCGAAAAATATTTAAATCTTTAAACAGCATAAATAACACACTATGGTAATTTCTTTAGATAAGCATGGCATTTCCGATAATCTACAGTTTTCTACCGTACACAATAGCCTTAATAAACTGAATTTCAAAACAAAAGGGACAGAAACACTTAGCGATATGATTAAAAATAGAGAAGTCTTTCTTCAAATACCACAATGCACTGCCACCTGGTCATAGCAGAAAGGTTACGCACAAATCTACCAGTCTTTTGTAATCTCGTAACAAACGAAATCCTTTCGGAAAAATGGCCATCCGAAGTTCAAGTCCAGGCTTTTGCAGACGATTTTGTTTTTGTTGTAATTAAATCAACAAGAGCTAAACTCAAATTAGCCGCCCAGGAAACATTTTCGGTCTTCAAGCGTTAAACCGGAAAATATCACTTTCAAATTTCTGTCGAACAAATTAGTCAACTTAAACAATTTAATGGAATAATTTATCAATCAAATACCAGCAATAATTAAATTACATCGCTGTTACCACTGATAAACTTAACTACGTCTTTCACTTCCTCAACATAAAAAACAAGGTAATTTTTTTATATCCAAATTTCAGCAGAATTGATGGAGATTCAAAAAAGATTTCAGGCGCCTCTTTACTTCATCATTGCCGTGAGAATAATCTGCATTAGCATTTCTGGGGCATTCCGTACAGCATCGGCGGTAGCATTCGAAATCATCAAAGGTTTTCTTCCATCCTATGTTAAAGTGAAGGAAGAAGCAATTAATGTTATAACAAGTATCTTAAAGTGCCTAATCATTTCCAGGATTTAATATCCAATTTTGAGAACTTTGAGTTCAAATTCTCCTAAGGAGTTAAAATCTTCCCATCAGGCTTTTACTTGAAGATGGAATCTCTTACAAAACTTCCAATCTGCAAATAAGCCTGCTATTTTAAATGATAGGTCCAAAATTAAGGAACAAATTGGCTTTGCTTTCTGTATCTTCCAAAGCAACCAATTCACCCATCAAGGATAAAAATGAGCGAAATCGGCAAATTGAACGAAAAGAGCTCTGTCTTTCAAGCTGAGCTGCTGGCCATTAAGGTAACATGTGAATGAGCTATCAAATTTAATCGCAACAATAAGATATAGAGTAATAGCGATAAGATAAGAGTAGCGATAAGATAAGAGTAGCGTTAAGATAAGTAAGATATATAGTATAGATATAGAGTAATCCTGTTTAAAAGCGATTGGTTCTTTTTTATCTTTGAGCCTAGCTATAAAGGAAATACAAGCGAATATATTCAGCCAACTTTCTATTCAATTAGAATAGATAAAAGCACATGTGAGCCAAAATAGCAATGAGGTTTTAGATTCCTTAGCCGTCTCTACTAGTTCCACCGTATAATATCCAGCTCCGAGGATTCTTTAAAAGCAGATTAAATAAATCTAGCCTACAACGATGGCACGATTTATGAGACAATGGCTCAACTGGGTAAACTATTTATCAAATCATTCCCAAAATCTCCCTTAACGCATCACTAAGAAAAAGGCAAGATATTATAATTACACCGGGTCATGGTCCATTCCCTTCTTACTTCAAGCGATTCCATATCAAAGAATCATACCACTGTGGTTGTGAGGAAGTGGGTGATCCACCAGCTGCCTCTCATCAAATCTTTTTACCTTAGCAAATTAATCTCCAAACTCGAAAGAATTTGTATTAGAAACTTGATGACAAACAAAATATCCAAAAATCAGGGTGCAGTTTCTGAAAGATAACGAAGGCCTGATATCGTCGGGGCCAAGCCCCGAATAATTTTTGTTCCATCGATTTACTCAATCAAGCCCTTTTCCAAGCAATATTAACTTTTGATCAAAATACCTGAACTCATTTTGCCCTCTTTTATATTTCATATTTGTATTGTGTGATTGTATGCAACCGACAGAGAATTTTAGAGATTCCATGTTCGGGGGATATAACGTGGCGAAAAGAAAAGAAGATTGCATTGATGTATTCTTTGCACTGCAGAGTTTGGAAAGATGAGCTGTTCTCAACTGAATGTTCATATTCTAGCAAGAGGATAATTTGAAAATTAAACAAGCCAAAATGTTAATTTTTACATCACTTGTATAAAATGTCATCCTCACTAGGAAAGTAATAATTCTATAATTGATATCGTTTAATCATTTTGTACATGCATTTTCTAGAAAGACGCTGAAACTTCGGAAACAATGTTCATAGAACTTCTGCAACTGGGCCGGCACTACTGTTGTATACAATATAAATATTCAACATTCAAGACGTTCCTTGTTACTTAAAGAACATTTCACTGGAAAGTTTATTATCACGCACAAGATTAAAAACAAAGAGCTATCCTTTCTTTTTAGGAGGATATAATGCATGTTCATATTAAAATTTAAATAAAATAAATGTTTCCATCTGTATTTGTGATAAGCCTCCATAAATTTTAAAATGAGAATTTCTATGCAAATTTTTTAGATGGAAGCTTGGAATCGTGTATGTACATAAATGAGTGCAATGAAAACATTTTACTTACTGACATTTTTACACTATGGGAGCTGTATGAAAATTTAATTATTTTAGCTTTTTAATTTCAATCGGCACAGAAATATTCATGCAACTGCGTACCTTATTTAATGAATGCAATTGAATATATATATATATATATATATATATCTAGATACAATATTTAGGAAAATAAATGCATATTCCATTTTTCTGAAACATTTTGTATATATTATTAGTTGTTTTGAAACTATCTAACAGAAAATAGTTGAGAGAGACAAATTTTAAATGGTTGATTATCATTCATTCTTGGATAACACGGTTTAAGCAAATTTTTAAATTATTATTATTAGGAAATTTTTTAAATTCAGATATAAAATTATTTTTAAATTTTACACCTCAATTTACATAGCATGATAGTTAACATTCTCTCCAAGATGAACTGCTGGATTTATTTAGGGACATGATAAATTGGATTTCTTCCTGGTTATTTTAAATGGCATTTCATATCTTCTTATTTGAAGTTTTTAAAACAGGTAGTGTACTTTTTTGCCATATTGAAAAAGGATTTTCATTCACAGATTTTTTTATTACTGTATTTAAACTTTTCATTTTTTATCTTTAAATTTTAATTTGAAATATCCCCAACAGGCAAATAGGATAAAAACGGTATTATTGAAATGCGTTTAGCTATTTGTCCCAACGCCCCTGAAAAAAAGAGAGATTTATCAAACGCATGAATCTTTATCTTAATTCAATATTTGTATCTGCCTCGACAGTAAAGCAGT
Organism: Argiope aurantia; assembly: GCA_026543865.1. Lineage (NCBI taxonomy): Eukaryota > Metazoa > Arthropoda > Arachnida > Araneae > Araneidae > Argiope > Argiope aurantia. The sequence continues at coordinate 248,910 of JAPMOR010002428.1, forward strand.
TTTTTTTTTTGCATAAATTGTTTCTATTATTTTGGGAAATAAGTGATAAAATGTGTGTAAATATTAAAACCACTTCATTCAACCCATCAGAATAAAAATGAAACAGTATGTTCAAATTTTACTTCAAATTGTTTTGACCATGCGATAACAAACAAATATTTCCTTCTGACGTTATCTCTAGTTTTTCTGAATACGTGCAAATAATTGCTGGGTCGAAAAATGGATTTAAGAACACATTACTGGTAGATTTCAAAAAAAGATAACTGAATAGAAAGTCGCATTTCTTCATTCTTTCTCTTCATAACGCATTCGGGTTTAATTTCGCATATTATGGGCAGCTAAATAACTAATTTTAAACCATGTCAATCGTCTACGTAGATGTATAACTTTCCACATTATTCATACTCAGATGCAGTCAAATAATATTAATTGGATTTGCTCAGCTCTCATGTCGCTCATAATTATAAAAGACATTTGATACTACCCAAGTTGCCACAAAGCATCCGAAGGAGTTTTGGAAGGAATCGAAAATTGGCAAAGGGAAATGGTATTCCAATCGTTATATCATTTGTATTGCATGTCCAAAGATCTTAATGACAGTAATAAAATTGCGAAGTAAACTAATATTTATAATTTCAAAACTCTGCCAAACACTATAAAGGCTTAAGACTAACCTCTCATTATGTTTTAGTGAAAGGAATTTCTGAATTTTGTAAGATTAAAAAATGTTCACTTTATTGAGATGAAATGGATGCTATTTGTTAATAATCGTATATTTTCGTGAAAATCTCTGAGGCAGTCAGATATATTTAACATACATATTATATCTTGGTGAATAATAATTTTTTAATCTCAGATGAAATCAAGAATATTCATAAAAATGATATTTACTTTTAAATTTTCTAACTCACATTCATTCGTGTATTTTTTATGAAATTATATATATTCCCTCCTTTGCTGTCATCAATTCTCAAACAATGTTTGCATAAATGCATTCAATCCTTTTTAAATAATATATTTATTTTAAAACTTTTTCAGAATATACTAAATCAAAATTCCACAAATCCTAAATTCAAATTTTGTAAAAAAAAAAAATAAAAAAAAAAAAACAATTAGCACCCTCTTTGCTGATATTTTTATACAAAAAAAAATATTTATGCTATAGCCTGGCAATAGCTACTCTGGATAAAACTCGAATACCTCGAAATAATTCGGACATTAGGAGATTTGACATTTAAAAAATTAGAGACAATTATTCGTTATATAAAAATCTAGCACCCCTTTCGCTGATATTTTTATATATAAAAAAAGATTTATGATGAAGATAAAAATTCATCCTTATTTTAAATTATTATAACTGATATTAGAAAATTTCTGGACACAAAGTTTGTAAAGTTTTTAGTCTAAACTAAATCAGTTCGCACTGCTGGTCAGTATTTCAAGCATCAGGAGCATTCCATTCAGCCTCCTGCATGTCCTGCTCCTCATTTTGTCTCTTCTTCCGTGTGATCCTTTTTTTCCATCGGACAGGTTCATGAATAAATAATCTGGAACCTATCTTCCTGGCAAATGGAACTTTGATGTAGTCGTCACCGACCTTGCGAATTGTAAGCAAGAAAAGTATAGGATCAATACATCACAAATGATATCCTTTGTTGAATTTACATCGAACCGAAAAACACTTGAACAATAAAAAAAAATGAATTTTTCTATTTTGGCAATTGTTTTTCTTTGTGATAAATATGATACTAAAAAGGATTCTCTAAACAGAAATCCCATCAGTAAATATGTTTACAAAATTTTAAGAAAATGGGAATATCATTAAAACCTTTTTATCTCTTTTTATGTTAGCATTTCCTTGGAGATATTTTAAACTTTCGTCATTCTTATTTCAGTGTTAAAACTTTAGTACTCATAAGATAATGACAAGAATTCATATTTCATATAAGGAATTTGCATCAAAATAGTTTAGACTTACGCAAAAGTTAAACATTATCTTAGACTTCAAAACCTTGATTTCGTTGTTGTTGATGGTGATGATTAAATTCAGAATTAAATAATGATCTTTACATAAGTTTCTATATTTTTCTTTCATTTAATATTACAAAATGTGCATCTAAAAGTTATTTTCAAAAATTTTTTAAATAATTTCACACATTTTCTGAGAAATTCCTCGCATAAAATTCAAAAGTAGCAAATACCACTTTTTCTATATTTTTTAAAGAATTTTTTTTTCTTATAAAATTCAAAACACTCTCTCAACAGAATTACAAACACGTCACATATGCATTACAATTAATCCAAATCAACTTTATTATAAGATAAATAGTTATAAATTATATAAACTTTTAAATAAATCAAAAATCACATTAAAATAATAAAATAAAGCGAAAATCACATTTGTAGTAATCTACATAGAAATAAATGATATGAATATCAAAATTTGCTATAAATTCGACTTAAACCTTCTTACATCATTAGAAACACATTC
>JAPMOR010002428.1:259757-277272 GCA_026543865.1 Argiope aurantia
AGAAGACTGCATGTTTAAATTTATAAAATGCATGAAGCACATCGAAATAGACTTGATTAGGCTCAATGTTATAATTATATTATTTATGAAGAAAAAATATTCAAATGGTAACTATTTAATTTAGCTTCTTGTACCTCGGTACTGTAATCATTAATTTCGGATTAATATATCTTTCCAAAGTTATCATTAGATGAACATAAATGAGCCGCTTATTTTGAAAATGGGGCAAGTCCATTTTTTTGTTATTGCGAGATGTTTAAAGGTTTGCTTTTCAATAAATTTAAAAATATTGGTAAGTATTAATATATAAATTTTGTGGTTCCAGATAATGTTGTTTTATAATCCAATAGTGTTTACTGTGCTCACTCAAAGAATAAGAGTTCCATTATAACTAAATGAACTTGCTTCACTTTCAAAATAAAAGAATTATTGCAATCATTCATTTAATTGGGAAATAATATTTCAGTTGCATCAGCCTTTTTATAAGAATAAAAACAAAATACTATTCAAATTTTTATAAATATTTATTTATTTGATAAATAGGGAAACAAAACCAAGAATATTCTAGTAGAAAATATAGCATAACAACAAACAATTCAGTTTTATTAAGAATTTCAATGAAATTATGTATTTCAGTTTATACTTAGGTATAATCAATTTGAATGTCATTCAAGATTTAACATTTTAAAAATTCATGATGAATGGAAGGTATATATGGCATTAAATCCATCATATCTTTGTTTTTTTCAGATGCAATAAATCTCCTTTTTTTCTTACATAAAAGATAATTTTGTATTTCTAAAATGACTTGGAATTATTTACATTATTCGTTGTGTTGACAAATCAATCATTTTAAATTCAAAATCTCGTTCTATCGAAGTTTTGTTGAACATTTTGTATGGTGCATCCCTTGTAAATCTGATCCAGCATATAGTTAATAATCCATCGGTATTTTTCTTTCTTTTTAAAACTGCTTTTTCCAGAGGTTGGGTTGAAAATAAATTTCAATATTTAATTTCATGAGCTAAAATTTATTATATTTTCGACAATTTTGTATTACTTTATAGTAATCCTGGGGAATATGCAAAGGAACTGGTTTCTGGATGGAATATTTACTGGATAGTTCCACTCCAAAATCGCGATCTTTCGGTAGAAATGAATGTCCTGACAGCAAAAATTTGTGATCAATGATATTTATTTCGTTGTTACTGGACTGAATAATCGTTGAAGGAAGTAAACATTATTATCGACACACAAAATTAAAATATGCTTTTTATTATTTATAAAATACTGTACAACCACCGATTTTCAATGTCAAAAATAGATAAATAGAAACACTCTAGATTTCAGACATGATGTCAAACGACCATGTTTCCTTCACCATAGAGCAACCGGAGCTAAATTTTGCCGTAATATATTCGGTCAAATATAATTTCAATCTAAGATGGACTTGCACCACTTTCAAAATAAACGGCTCATATATTCAGCGAAACTTTCAAATTATTTTTAGTAGTAGCTTTTGGAGATCAGTGGATTCACGGGAATACTGGTTGTGTTTAATTTCAGTCAAATCTCTTATATATAGACTGATATTCATATTTAGTTCAATAAAGGACTTTTAGACATCAAATTATGATTGGTACGGAAGAATCTATATTTTAATAGCTTTATACCTCTTATATCCTCTTATAAATCTTATTATCATAGTCAAATTAAGTAACGACAATGAGTGACTCTGAAGATGTGTTACGAGCGGCTTCATTTTCCACATTTTTTTTAATGCAAAATTATAAACAGAATTTTTTACTAACATAATGCGAAACATTTCACTTATATTATACTAACACATTCAACTATATTCTATATAAAGAAATTTTCAAAGATATAAATGTGTATTGAAATATGTATAGTTATAAATATTATTATTAGTGAAATTCCAACCAAAGGCATGAATTATCTGCTTTTGTAAAACAATAAAAACACTGTCTAGCGAAATAGACTTCAGTATATGTCTGCAGAAAGGAAAAATGCTGATAAAAAAAATTAAAGTGCCATCATAGTTTTTCAAACTATAAAATACTTTATTCACTATCCTAGAACGCTTTGTTAGCAAATATTGTAAAAATCTGAATAATATATTCGCTTGGAAATTTAGTGGATAAGAAATTTATTCTGAGATCATATAAATAAGCATTTGATATAATTTGAGAATAAATCTAGAGAAAAATTCCATTTTCATGCCTATAAACAAAATTTTTCTTTCTCTAAATAAATAGTACGTTTCTGCACTATACTGAATTCAACTTCAAATTCTTTATAAAAATGTAAACATCACTATTCTATGAAACACAATATTCTTTGCTTAGACATACAAAGCTTCAGATAAATAAAAATAAAATAATGATCATCAATTTTACTCTTCATTAAAATGTTTATTGAGATAATGAATTGCGAGTTATTCTACCAATGTCCCAATGTATATTTTAAAATACTATCATGATTTATTCTTTTAATCACTACGCGAAATGTGCTCTTATAAGAAAGAACCGTAAAAGAGTTTCTATTCACTTTTATAAAGAAATTTTTAAAGATATAAATGTGTATTGAAATATGTATAATTATAAATAATATCATTAGTGAAATTCCAACCAAAGGCATGAATTATCTGCTTTTGTAAAACAATAAAAACACTGTCTAGCGAAATAGACTTCAGGTTATTCGAAAAATATTTCTAAATTTTCAATGAAAGAAGTAGCAAGTTTCTTGGCGAGCGAAGCACAGACTGAAAACAGTCCGGATTTTGTCTCTCTGGGGAATGTAGGGTATGTTTAGAAAGATCCATCATCAAAAAAGCTAGTAAGTCCCTTAGACATTTTCATTTTGCTTTAAAAATCTCGATCCTATCACATTTTTGAAGCGGTTGCTTAGGTCTTAAGATAAATATAGTTGAGTGTGTGATGAATAAGCGCAAAAAAATCCTCGTATTGCAAAAATTGAAAATCTCAGTAACTTCATATCTTTTTAGAGCTCCTAGATGAGTATAAATAGCATGTTTCATGTTAATAAATTCAATAAAGCATTTCCTGAAATACCATAATTTAAAATCAGGTCACAATAACCAAAAACTCAGCATGAAAAGTCATTAAAAGAAAAAGAATGTCATTTCAAGTTTAAGCATCGATAAACTTGATTTTTCTTTAAATATCTTTTGATAGTCATTTGATGACGAAACACAACTGCTTTTGAATTTTCTGGTTCTGTCATTCAATATATAAGGGGCAGTCAAATGAAACGGACTATATAACGAGCATGTCACTGAAGTTAGTAAGGTAGGATGGTTTATATATAGAAGCGACTTTTGTTAGGAACCAAGAAAGAACAACACGAACGTTCACTGCTGTAATTTGTCTGTCAGATGTGCTGAAGTGAGATCAAAGAGTCGTGTATTCGTCCGACATAATTACAGAGGCAGGAAAAAAACAGCATATTGACTTCAAAACGTCTGTCAAGAAATGAAACACATGGAATAAATGACAACAAAACAGAATGTCGATGTCACTACAGTACCTGCAACGGTATTATTATGAAGAATGTCGTTTTCTGTCACATATTACCGGAATAGATGAAACATGGTGTCATCATTTTGAACCGGAGAGCAAGAGCCAGAGAGAACAATGGAACCACATGGATTCATCCCCACCGAAAAAATCCTAAACCATGCAAGCCAGCTCTGGAAAAACCTTCATGTTTTTTTTTTATTTGAAAGGGTCCTTTGCTAATTGATTTTCTGAAAAATGACTCGAAAATTAACACACAGCAGCTCGTGGGAACTTTGAAAAAACTGAAACTCGTCATCAAGTCCAAATACACAGGAATTTTGAAGAATGGCCTCTTTTTGTTGGAGAATAATGCTCACTTACACGTTTCTAACGTACTTAAGATGCTGGGAAGCCCATACGCACCTTCCATACAGTTGAGATTTCTTCCCATGCAATATTCATATTTTTGAAAAAGTATTCGTGACCTTCGATTTACTTCGAATGAAGGGATATATGCTTAGGAATAATCCTTTCCGTAATAAACGAAACATTTATCCATGACGGTATTTACCATCTTGTCCCACAATAAGATATATTTGCTAACAGTTACGTCGATTATTTTTGATGGAATAAAAAGTATACTTTCTTTCTTACGTCTGTTTCATTTTCATTTGACTGCTAATTATACAGTGCGTGCGGCATGCAATGATCATTTTCAGTCCAAGCAGAAGTCATCACTACATCCGAATGTTCAGTGCATCCAGCAATGTTAATGAATTCACAATTTAAAAAATATACAATAAAATACACAACATTTTTCGTATTATTCCTTCATTTTAATTTTAGAAAAATAAAAAAACGATAGATATATTGAAAAAGTCGAACAATACTCATACATTTATTTATTTAATTTTTTAAAAAATTTATCGAGACTATTGAGTTACTAAAGCATTCGTTGTATAAGCTTTTCATCTGAATATTTCAGCAAAAGATTCAGCACAATATTGGATCGATCTTCTTAAAGGTCGAAAACCTTGTGGAGCTTCATGGGCTCATAGTAGTATCTTTCCTATCCATCGTCATTATAAACATACGGTAAGCCATCGTTTTTTCAATTCACCGGTGCATGGCAAATTGTTACTTTAGTAGCATTTTTAGTTGCCTGGCAATTTTGTCAACGTGGGATCAGGCCTCATATTCTTTTTCAGGAAGATCTGCTGACCTTTCAGTGAATCAAGGTCTTCTTTTTGATTGGCCAATAAACCTCTGTGCCCAACCGCCTTGATATCGAAATTGAACATACAGCTGAATTATAGATACCTCGAACCGGCTTATGTATTTAGATACATGAGAACCATCTCTCCCTGTTTTGAATAGTGCAACTAGTGATCATAATATTCGTGCCCGTTACAAGAAATAGTTACTGTAACTCGGTATGAAAAACATATTTACTTGTAACTTTCTTTTCGAACTTGCCTATATATGAGAAAAAAACTGAAATTATATAAGAAATTTAATTAATGAATACTTAATACAATATATACTTATGCACTAGTGATATGTACTTAACACCGTGATGATTTTCTAAACACTGTTGATAATCGGAACTACAAACAATCTTCATACAAAGAAGTCCGATACTTAGTTCCCGCTTCCTAACAAACGATTTATCTTGGATACCTAACATACGAAATGAGTGATATGGTTCATTATACTTGAAATGCGAACTTAATTATACTTGGAAATTAGGAGGTGAAATGAATGCATCAAATGCTAGCTAGCATTTAATCTTTTTTAAACAATTCAAGAATTGCTGATTCTTTGAATTTTCAAAATCAGGAGAAGCTATTTTATTATGTAAAATAAATGAAATTATAAACTACTTACTTTCTCATAATTTGCTGCTTTGTTTACACAAAAATTTTAAATGATCTTTCCGAAGATAAATAATTAATTTCAGCAGGTAAAAACTTATACCGTAAGAGAAAAAAGAAAGAGAGAAAGTTGAACATGATACTGCAAAAAATTATTTCAACCGTTCGAAATTAAGTTAAGCCTTTTCTTTAACAACAAACTTCAATATAAATTTACTGATCTTGTTGACTTTCAAGAATCATTAACAGTTAGCAATAAAACAAACGCCATTAAGAAACATTTTGCTTCATGTTAATTGTCATAAAAGAAGCGTGGCGTGTGAAAATGATTAGTAATGATGAATGAGGATAAAAAAAGGACAATAGTTAAAGAAGCAATTAATGAACTTGAATCTATCAGAAGTCAGCAAAGAAGAAGAACAGGGTCTAAGGCTGCACTGTTGAGAAAAAGATTATTTTTACAATTCAAATTCTAGGGCTCATCGGAGATATTGTGCATTGGTTTGAATCGAAGGGAAAAGAAGGGTAGAACATCTCGTATATTTTTGAGGTTAAATTTTCATTTCTTAATTACTCTGCAAATTTTCATTACTTAGAAACTTTTATCGAAAAGAGTTCTTTATATCACAAATATGTAATATATAATAGAAGGAAATATCTTAAGATTGTAAAGCACAACCGTTTAAATCAAAGATTTCTAAAAAGTGAGTCTCGGCATCTTGATAAAACCTTGACTTTCTCACAGACACACATCGAAACATTAAAAAGGAGCTGATGCTCAGATAATTTTAATTCCGTTACCTATTTCTTAGTTGTGCTGAATTGAACGTTCAGCAGTTGATACCTCATATTCAAACTATCCCGCAAAAATCACGATCAGAAAGGAGATAGCTGTATCCAATTTAATTCTGTGATTTTAGAAAATGCATATATCTTATTAATTTCCTCTACTCTATAAAAATTATTATTTTTCAATAAGTACATCTTGGATTTTCAAGTAGGATTTCAATGCTTACAAAATTCTGGATTCAGCAACCGCACAGAGAATTGAAAAAGTTTCAAAATCACTGTCTTAAATATTAAATACTTTAATCTTATCAGGGCGATGTAAAAACTTCGAATGAATGCATTTATCCATTTTGCATTCGTCAAAACTATAGATGGAAAAAGGGAGTATGAAAAAAAGTACAATTATATAATAGTCATGTTTTTTAAATTAATAAAAATGTTCATACAATAAACTTTGTTAGTAATATTTAGAATTTTTTTTTGTAATTTCAAATAACATATACGAAGAAGTTATTTGTAATTACAATATTTTACTAGATAATATGTGGCAGATAAAAGTAGACAGAACTAAATAGAAGTAAAAACATTTTCCTCTTTGAAAATGGAAAAAAAATGAGGACACACAGTTTTTAAAATGCAATAGGCAGAAGAAGATATAAATCATATCAGATAGAGCTAGAAGCATTGTCCTCTTCTAAATAATATTTTGTTGCATTGTCGCAGTCTCCACCTATTAAATTAATTTTTGTTTTAAAATATAATAGTTTAGGGAACTCTGTCTTCTTCAGGAAATAAAAAAAATTGCAACATGTAAAGAAGAAAGAAATAGACAGCATGAAATAGATATGAAAATATTGTCCTGTTTTAAAAGGAAATAAAAATAAATTAGGTAAGAAAAGGAAGAAACAGATAGTGCAACACAGAGATGGAAGCACTTTCATCTTTTAAAAACAAATTTAATGCATAGTTTCCTTGTCTGTTTTTTAAAACAATATTTTATCATGAAATAGTTAAAAGAAGAAAGAAGTAGATAGTACTAGATATAAATGGGGCATCACATCTTCTAGAAAAAAAAATGCTTCTTTAAGCAAAATTGTTTTTAAAATATAATAAATAAAAGAAAATTCGGAGAAACATATAAGTATGCTAGGTGGTCACAAATGGCTGCAGAAATATACATACTTTAAACATTCTAAAAATATACAATAATTGTTTCAAAATATACACGTATCGATTACGTGCTTTGACTCCAAATGTTCTTAAAATCTTAGTTTGATAGCCGAGTCACGTTTATATATTTTTATTCAGCAGTAAGAAAAAATATTTTACTGCCGAAATGAAAATATCAATTTACTTAATATAATTTCAATTCCTTCAATGTATACCTTTTATAAAAAAATTCTTACAATATGATCTAGTAAATTTAAATTGTAGATCATAAATTGGCAAATAAAATAAATTGATATTCCTAGAATTTAAAAATATTATCTACGTTTTATAATCAGAATTCCATAAAAATTATAAATTATAGAATAGAATTGCTACTCATCAGTTTTATGTAATCATAAATTTATTCCTTACTAGGCCCATTTCTTTCTTTCTTTATTTTTCGCTTTCTGTGAATATTTTATGTTTTCGTATTTTGAGTTTATTTTCTTACTTAGTAAAGCTGCATTAAGAAAATTGTGACAGGTTTTAGTGAAATATAAGATCTCATAAAAGTATATAATGGAAGTTAATTACTTGAAAATATAATTTCTCAATCAAGCATTTTTCATTATAAAATATTTTTATTAATAATAACAAAAAATATGCTAAAATTATTTAATAATCAATTCTTTTATTTACAAATTATTAAATTTTACAAAATGGATAGAATAGAAGATAAAAACGGCAGTATTGGAAATATGAATCATTATTTCTGTAGAGTTAAATGTCTCAAGAGGTCATTAAAAGGTCTACTTGATACTTTAATCGAAATGATACTTCACTCATCTAATATTGTGAATAAATATTGCCCATTTTTTCTCATTTGTTATATGTAATAAATCACTCGAATAACGAAGAATTTAAAATTATTGAAGCAATGCAGTAAAAAGAAATTTCATGTACGGTTGTTACATACATATATAATTTTAAAACATCCCTTATTATGTAAAAAGCACAGACACTTATAAGTAAATTTAATATTATTGAATGCACAACAAAATATGAGGAATAGTAGTCCTATTTACTCCAGCAGTTTAACATTCATTTATTGTCGTTTAAAATTTTAATATCATTTTGTTATAATCTGAGAACATGATACTGTTTTAGATGCGATCCATGACGATTATTCAAATGCAAGGACAACAAATAAATATTGTACTTGAAATCTAGCAATATATCGGAAGCAAGTTAAACCACACATATAGTCTTATTAAATTTAACGGCTTTTTTTATTGAATGAACGGCTTTGGTAAATATAGTATAAAAAAAGGCCCTTAAATCTTTTACACCCTTTGTTTCAAAACAAAAAGGGAAAATGAAAGGGATGTCTTGGTACAGTAAAAGAACTATGAGCTAAATGATAAAATCACTTACAGACACACCTGATGGGAAACCTCTTGTGTCGAAGGGTTACAAAATAAATGGTAAAATATCTGCTATAGAATTGTGGAACATTGGCAGTTTAATGGGAAACGATAATCTGTGCACGTTTATTTATTCGCAAATTCCCAAAAAGTGACTCCAAAAAAATATGTTAAAATAAGTAGAGAAGAATAGGCTATCACAAAATATTTCAAGGAATCAAAAATGAGATGGAAGACAAATTATTTTGAGCTCCCCATCATGTACAATACAAATTTAGATCCTCACTGTAACTTGATTTTTCATATATTTTTAGCCTCTTAGTCGATGTGATGAAGCAAGTGAAAAACGTAATCTATCTAAAATCATGTCATGTTGGTGGAAAGTGGCCATGCTCCTGATGTTTAAATTGCATCCACACAAAAAAAACTCGATTGTCATCCAATTTTTTTCTCCAAATATATAAAATTTTCTTCTTTTATTCGTGTATTGTGATGTCATGCTTCTTGAAACACAAACAAATAAATGCGCTTTTTAAGCACACATACCCGTCTTGTACCGTTTTTGAGATAGGACCGTTCATTCCGATTTTTTCCATCAGGGGACGCAATGAGAAGAGGGATTGAGTAGCGCATAGATATTTTTTGTGCCTATACATCTCTATAGTCAACATTCTTCTGAAGAAAGACAGCTATAATTATGAAGGTGGTATCTAGGTAACGAGATTTAAGAACCCTGTGCATGAAATACTGTTTCATGTTATTTTGTGAGGGGAAAGAGGGTCAAAAATATTCTCGAAGAAAAGATTCGACCCACTTCTTCTTTTAAATTATTTAATTTTTCAGATTTTTAAATATACAATGAAATCTCTTACTCATTCTTTTCATTTGAAGGTATTACTTCGCCTGTGTGGTTAATTGATTCATTTGTTAATTTTACAACAATACTTTATTAAAAATCTTGTAGATTCATTTGTTAATTTAATAACAATATTTTATTAAACATCTTGTTATTAATTATATAATTTTTTCATTAATATTACTTTATATTCTTTGTATTTTTGATTATTTAATTTATTCCAATAAAGTTTTTTTTTATGCAGAACTTTTTGTTACCTTTCTTGTTGCTTTTCTGGTATAAACATTTCTTATGCCAGAAATAGAGCAGAATTCAATGAGCGGAAGTTTTGTGTGAGTGTTCAGATAGAGGCCTGTAGAAGTATACATTAAAAATCATCCTCAGTGTTCAGTACAATTCAGTTTGATGGTTTAGATTATTCAAAATTCATGATTCAGTTTTTTTATTTTTCAAAAATTTCCCAGTTTGATGAATTATCAAAGCAACTGGTACATGTTTCCCTGAATTTATGTTAACCAAGATAAGACTAAAATTTTTCTAGCCATTTTTAATTTTGTTGATTTTAAATAGCGTTTTTTCACCTTTTAAAGAGGAGTTTCCATCTCCGCAGTTATTTTTTTTTTAATTTTCTGGAGAACAACGTGATTTTCCCTTTGATTTCAGAATTTTTGAATTAATAGTCGAACATTCTTTTTCTTTTCTTTACTTTCTTTTTTTCACTGTGATGGAAAAAAAATATTTTATTTATATCTATGATTTTTTAGATATTTCTTTCCGCTGTAAAATACTGTTAAAGAAGAAAGAAACTAGAAAATATCAATTTTGTATTCAATATTATGGTTACAATTAATGTACTCAGCTTCTAACTCCAGATTTATTCCAGCAGATACATTAGAATTTATTTTTTTAAATGCTTTTATATTAATCCCTTCAAATAAAGAAAGTTTTTTGTAATATTTTATTAGCAAAGAAACATTTTACATTTTGTTCATATCAAAGTTTATTTCAATAAAAAACCCATAAATATCATTTATTCTTTAAAGTACAAAGTAAGCCTCAACAAAAACTGTTATCAAGTAAAAAAAATATATCTTGTTACCAAAAAGGATTACAAAATCCTAAAGATACCTCCCTTTTTCATTTTTAAACGAATTTTAGAATTCTAATGCTTATCACTCATTACTTATTCAGAATGTCTCTGCTTTTATCAAAAAAAGAAAGAAAGAAATGTTCCAAATGAAACTCTGAGAACGAAATCCGATATCAAACCGAAACAAGATCGTTACAAAAACCGTAGTTTCTTCAACAGAATAATTCCTATTAGCAGAACGACCCCCAAGAAGACTATTCCTAGTTCGGAATACTTCAGATAAGCTTGTCATTTTCTGAACCTTCCGGCGTCTTGGACCGCGAGGTTTCAGCTCTTTATTATGTAGATAGGGCTTCCAGGCAGGACTCCGGCGGCTTAATTCCGAGATATTAGCTGCACTCCATATTTTAATGACTAATATGACAGAAATAGTGACAAAAATGGATCCTCCCTTTATTTATATTCGCTAAAGGAGATATTTACGAAACTGAATTTCAGAAGTGGAATTTTAATGGTCACAAAGACCCATATTTTATTCATTTTTACGGAAAGGGATCGTCTTTATTTGTGTTCTAGTCATTTAATCTAATAAGATTAGGACCGAAGATTTTAAAATAGAAAATAGATAAGGTCATGCGTGCTTTTAACAAAGAAATCTGAATGATCTATACATTTATGGATATCTTTATTGAAACCAATGATAATTTTATCGTATTACTTGTGATGGCTTTTAAATATTTATTTATAGGGTCATATTCTTTGTTTCATTGGTTGATTATTAGCTTACAGATTTTTCTGCTTTTTTTCACAACTTAGAAATAACCACGAAATTAGAAAAGAGAATAAATGAGGTTTCTTAAAAAATTATGTATAATATTTAAGAAATGGCAGACTTTTAATCCGCAACACTCTCTTTCAAATTAAATTTTTATAAAACCTCCATTTTAATCCCAGAATAACTATGTCTGCGATAAATGAAAATTATTCGAATTATTTTTCAAATTTCCTAAATATGTATGAATGAAATACATAAATATTTAAGTTTTTATGTGAAAATTAGTGAGAAATATCAAATACATCTTGCATGTAACGATAATTTATGTAGTACAAGAAAATGTCCTAACATTTCTACTGTCTTATAATCAACAAAATATATGTTCCAAATTTTTGTAAAAATGAAATGAAATATTGATTTTTTTATATTGTATTAAATTCTATTCCAGTATTTCACACTGACGAGTATAAAACTAGATTCACAGGTGTAATTCAATAGACAATCCACAGCAGAAAAACGTTTTAAGAAGAAAAGATACAAACAAGTGGAAAAATAAAGAGTAAAGATAAGGAATGTAAGCAATTACATAAAAAAAAATACGAAACAAATCACTTAAATTCTCACTCTCAAACAGAGGCATAGAACAAGATCACAAACCTGCAGACAGAAAATGGAAGCGATTTAAGTAAGCTTTATGCACTCAGTGGGTAAGTTCAAAATAGACCTTTAAAACGTCTATGAATAGAAGGAATACATTCCAATGTTTGCTACACACCATACTTAATTAAATTTTGATCGAAATTCAACCTTCTTCAGATAAATAATACAGTTATTTTGAGTAGTTAAATAATTTCTTGTAACATTTCACCTCATCAAAACTGGGAATAATTATAATGGCAATAATATTTATCAAAAGAAACTATTTTATTATTTATGTCACAAAATAAACAATAATGCACAGTGCTAACAGGAAAATACTGTTTAAAATATATCTTTTATTAATCATTTCTACATCCATTTTGAATAAAATTTTCTTTGAGTACATTTCAAAAATATGACTTTCGCGTACATGTATGGTTTCATATAATATAAAAGTGATATTCAGAAACTTTCCCTCATTTTTCTATGGAAAAATAGCTTTATTTAGCTTTTTATAAACAGAAATGTATTAACAATTCAAAATTTTGCCATAGTTTATGTTTTACCTTTCTTGGTTTATAAATATTAAATTTAAAACTGGTTATGTATAAAACAACTGATTGATTTAAATGTAAACCTTCGATAAAGTTTAGCGCGTATATTTTTTGCTTAAACCAATTATTACATTTTAAGATTATTTAAGGATTCGGCCTAGGACTGTGTGTGTGTGTGTGTGTGTGTGTGTGTGTGTGTGTGTGTGTGTGTGTGTGTGTGTGTGTGTGTGTGTGTGTGTGTGTGTGTGTGCACCACGGAGCAGTTTTTAAATGATAATTACAATTGCAATTAATTTAAAAATTAAGCTGGGTTGGGGAGCTTTCCTGTGGAAATTTCCGAAAATATTATCGCAGAAAAATAAATTTTCCACCATGTTACAATCTGAAGTTGATTCGAAACTCCCCCCCCCCCTACAACTTTACTAAGTTGAAGGTGTGCTTTTCTTTCTTTGTTGAAAGCTAAAAAAGAAGGTTTCTGCCTAATAGCTCACCTCTGGTTCACATTCACTTTCTAACTATACCGAATCGCCTATCTAATTAGAAGACCTCATACCTGTTATAGTTAAGAAATTACAAAGACGAGGTCGTCTAATTAAATAGTGGTCGGAATATCAAGTTTAAGCTGTGGAAATGAACTTGTTAAAAAAAGTGAAGCTACAATAGTGCAAAATCTATTAATTTGATAAACCACACATTTACATTTTTAGTAGCATCATGATGCCATGGGATTGGTCTCTAATTCTGCTGTGGAAAATTTCTAATTCCAATGCCATGGGATTGCCATGGGATTGGAATTAGAAATTTTCTTGTACAAGCAGAATATATGTACGACAATTAAAGTAACGCGTCTTTACCATCTAGTAATTGCACTGTATTATGGATTTATTTCTTTAAAAAAAAAATTTTATTTGAAATATTATTTTGATAAAAGTCTACATCTCTACTTCATATTTCCGTTGCTTTTTTTACAAAACTAATATAATTTAACTATGATATTCTATAACATATAGTAAAAATAACTGTTAAAATCAAACTTTGATTAACAAGTAAATAACATATTAAGAGAGAAAAAAGAATTATCGGAATATTATTTACAAAAATCTTAATTTATTGAATAAATTATCTCAATTTAATTTCAAAAAGGTCTGTTTCTTATTTATTTCTATTTCAGTTGGATGTTAGATAATATTTACCTTTTGTTAACAAAAATTACACTTTCAAGAAAATTTTACAAACTGTACAAAAAGTTTGTATGCAATAACTTTCAGGAGGTTATCAAATGCGTCTGAATTTTATCGCTTCTAAAATGGCAACAGCAAGAAAGCCGAATGATATCTTCACGAGAAAAGAAGAAAAAGCGCCAATTTATAGAGTTACATCATTGTTTTCGAGGAAATTTTTGTTTCGAGCTTTTGAAAACCGAATTTAAGAGTTGTAAAACTGACTACCCTGGTATTTTTAGAGTGTAAAGTATACGGGCTACAATTGCTGTGATCTAAAAGTTCGTCCAATGTTTCGTAAGCGAAACATAAAACAGCTTACGATCGACTTGCACCAAGCTGGACAGCTTTATTGCTTTACTCGTAGGAAGATATAACAAAATACCTGGCGAGACGTTCAGGTAATAAGAAGTCTGTTTATCTTTATTAGAAATTTGAAATCCCCAAAAAAGCATCTGAATCTAATGTAGAATCATAAAATTCTATGTATTAGCAAAAAATATTGTTTGAAATAATAAATTTTCTATACGCTCCAGCAAAATTCTTATTAATAGTAAAGTAAATAATAGCATCCAAATAATTTAAATAGTACTACATTTTGAAATCTTTGGAATTTTTTTTATTGAGTATGATCTTAAGTTCTTTCAAAAAGTTTTTCTCATTTTAAATTAAACATTTGTAATTTTTTCATTTTCTAAATATTAAAAAGAATTTTATATTAATGCCGTTGTAAGGCATAAATTTATATTCCTAATTATTTTCAATTCTCGAAGAAATTTTAGCCAAAATTTTTGCTTTTAATTATTTTTCAAAATTAAGTTATTAAAGGCCATTTTAAAATCAACCGTCAATTTAACCCTTTCAATCAGACTCTTGCATGATTAAAGTTTTAAATCTCATGTAAATATGGCTTTTTGTATGATAATCCATGTAAAAAGTGGATTTATTAAACCATTAGGAAATGTAGTCTAATCTCCGTGATGTATATACCCATTAGGGCTGAAAGAATTAAAGTGGCAGTATACTATATTTCAAAAATTATTAGCTGTAAGTGCAAAAATTAGATTGATTTCCTACAAAAAAATAATAATGCCAAAAACAATAAAAAAGTAATAATAATAAAAATTATGACAAAAATAATTTGCAGTTGAAATTTGATAAGTATAATATTATCTAGTTAACAAAAAATCGCTCAGTGCCTATTTCAGAAAACTGCTATTGCTTTTTCCAATTTTATGTTCTGACATTGTTAAAGTGTCCTGCTTCAAATTTAAAAATAAATGTATACATATAGCAAAATATTTTGAACCAAAAATGTGTAATTAAGTATTTGATTTTTTAAGTTTTGTTTATGCAAGTTCTGATGCAAGAAAAATTAGTTCTGTTTTTCCTATTGAAATTATATCAGTTTGATTAAAATACAGAATGCGCATTAAATTTTCATCACAAAATGAAATTTCGGGCAGATTTATGTCTTTTTTTTACTCATATTTGTAATTTTTGTAAGTAATATATTAAAATAATCTTGTAGGCTAATGATTGAATGAAAGCGACAGGAAAGATATTATACTGAAAAATGTATAATATATTTCATGTAAGATAATACCAACTATACTTTATTACTTGCAAAATTTCAAGATTCTTTGACTTCTAAAATGATAAATTAGTTTATAAGCTCATTGTTTGTTTACAAGATTGAAATAGAATTTATGTAATAAGAAATTAAATTTATCATTTTGATTTACTTAAATTCAAATACTAAAAACTCATATACGTGAATTATATATCTATGAATTTCATAATTAATAGTATTTTATAGTTATAAAATGGATAAAGCTCGAATTAATCGCCAGAGAGAAATTTTACTGTCTCTTTCAGCGATCAAAAATTTAAAGCAAATGTCTTGGAAAGGAGATCGAATCAAAATCACGAGTTGAAAAAATTGATATCAGTAAATACAAAAAAAAATTTAAATCAACGTAAGAAATGTTGAATACAAACGTAATTTATTGTCCACCATCTGCAAATCCATGTTTAAGATCGAATAAAGACGGTTAAATATTAGAATGAGAATAAACTCAAGTAGAAATCTGAACATTTTAATTTCAAATCCATCTTAAAAGATGCATTTGAAAGATAGAAAAATCTGACGAATCGGAGTTACTTTCAGGAAGAAGTTTATAATGGCATAATTTCCAGAAATATAAATGAATCACAAAACCCTGACACCCAAAATCTTGTTATCAAACTATGAATGATGACTTGAAAATAATGACAGAACATAGGCTTAAAAATTAATTGATGCTATAAAAAATTCTAAAATTAAAGGTGGTAGCTGGGAACATTCATTTAAACGAGCCGAAAATTCACAATCGAAATATTCCAAGGTAGATTCATAGTAGTCAATTATCCTCAAGCATTTGGTTCTGCCTATACAAGTATTTCCGTATTTTTCTATAGTAAAATTATTAAATAGATGTAAAATCAGTGTTTTTATATGGAAATCTTAATGGCAAAATTTCTAAGAGACAGCTCCGAGGTATTCGAAACCAAATGATGAGCATAAAAATGGCTTACTTCAAACATCTATTTATAGACATCATCAAAATAAATGATTTTTGAATAATTTGTATGTCATTCTCAAATAAATATAAATTTCAATCAAAATATTTAAATAAAAAAATTTTAATTAAAAAGGAAATCAATGTAACCAATGCATTGTTTAAATTGAAACAAAAATAGGGTTAATACTGGTAAAGTTGTGCATTTGCATGCTGAAAAAATAATTGGCAATTGATGCAAAAATATTCCTACTGACCCGTAATTGATATTTAACATTTTTAGGTGACCGAAGTCAACCTTATAATTCATTTAATCTGAATATTATATCTAAATTTTCTAATAGTTATTCTTTTGTCATTAGTTAAATGTAGATCTTTAAAATTATGTATTCAGCACTTCTGATTATAGGATTAATTTATTAAATGTAATGTTTTATAATCTTAGACTTCTTGCTCAAACACAGAGTCTCAAAGATTGTCATTCAACACAATATTCTCTGGTTTCCAACTCCTATTTCGCCGGTAACATTGTAAACATCAATGCAGCACATCCAGTTTATGGATTTGTTATTTTAACAGAACCTGAGAGAGAATTATTTTGGTTAAAAAAGGTATTGAATAAAGTTAAATTAGTATCAGTATAAAAACCAGTTTTGTATCATAACAATATATCTGCTATATAATTTTCTAAATATAAAATTAAAAAATGCTAAATCTGAATATATCGATATTCATTTATATTTCATCAGGAATTTCCTAATGAAGTAAAATTTTGTTTTAAAGTTTATTCCAACTAAATCAAACTTGGCTGATTTATGGAATAAAGCGCAATCGAAGATTATAGATTTGTTTCTAATCTATTTTCATTTCGTAGGATAGATTGTTGGTAGATGTGAAGCAAAATGCATGCATGTCACCAAAGGAATATGTGTATGAAGACTGTAATCTTGATATAGAAGGAGAATATTCATATGAGTGGAAACAATGTTCAATTTCATAATGCCATACATTAAGGATAAGTTCAATAATGCCATACATTAAGGAT
>JAPMOR010002428.1:277282-308713 GCA_026543865.1 Argiope aurantia
AATGCCATACATTAAGGATAAGTTCAATAATGCCATACATTAAGGATTATTTTTAGTAACAGCAAGACTGTATGCTGAATAGATTGTTTTATGAATATTTAATTGATTTATGGATATTTCTTTTATTATTTATGTTTTATAGATATTTTTTCTTGGAACACACACCCCGCATTTGCAAAAATCTTCTGATAGAAATCTTTTTTCTGAGAATTCCAGAAATATTTTAAAGTGTTTTTTGCACTTAAACAAGTCATCTCAACAATTCTTAGAAATTTGTAAACAAATACTTCTTTTTCAATTTCGAAGAATCAATTAGTCAGCAGTTTGATACTAATTGATACTCTCAAATTTTCCCTCACATTGGTGAATTTTCATTTTCACTTTTTCACATGCGACATTTAAAGAACTGGCATAGGGGTAGCGCTTTTCCCCCGATTTGAGCATGCTTGTTCCTCTTTTGTGTTCGATCTGTGGTGTGTGTGAATGTGCCCCCTTCCCCGTACAAAGGGATTGTGCAAGCGAATGTGACTCATGATGTAGCTAAGTCATACTCTGGGCCCTGGTTGGCGCTACTGAAGAAACAAGAGACCCTCAATCGGCTTAAATTTCTGACAGATCTGTCAGCGGGCTTATAAAGCGCCATGGGTAACAACAAAAGAAAGCATTACAATCGTCAAAAAAATACAAAATCGTAATTTTGACGAATTATCACTTTTTAAACATATATGTGTTATAATAACACATTTTTGGTATTATATCGGCCTATACCGTCTTTCTGTAACAAAGATAATTCGAAATTGTTTTGAGCTACATAGATGAAATGGGTAAATGGGTTTTACACATTTGTAGATTTCTATCAAATTTTGAAAAAACAAGAAATCTATCTGTGCAGCATTTTTAATAAAAGTCAAACCGATAACAACATGAAAAGAACTAGATGGATAAAATTGGGTATACAGATTTAACCTGACATCTATCACCATTTGAGTTGAATCAAGTATGGAGTTGAAAATCTATCTGTGTGTATTTTTAAAATCACGTAAGAACGATAGCTCAAACATGTAGTGGCTTAAATATATCAAATTTGGTATGTGATTTTGTGATTGAAATGGTAGCTGTTTGTCAAATTTTCTTCCGAATCTCCTAAAAAAAAAAGCATCTAAAATAAAAAAAAATTGTCTTTATTAGAGAGCGTGTGAACAAGTTTAGGAGAGACCATTCCCCCTGGCTTTTTATTTTATTTTTCACCGCTTGAGATCTTCGATTCATTGTAACAGCTTACTTAATAATCCCAGGTTTTGTTTGGTTTAGTTATATTAACGTCTCGTTTGAAGCAACACTTTGGCTATTTTGGGACGGACCTCGTCATTTTGAACCGCGGTCAGATGACGAGGGCGACACCTGAGCTGGCACCCCCCCCTCTCCACACCAGGGGGAGGACGTTTGATCAGGACGGATTTAACGTGCAACAGACCCCCTTACACGACGGTTCTTCGGAGGAATCGGGTCTCGAACCTGAAACCCTCCAGTTCCGAAGCCGAGACCTTACCACCAGGCCACCGCGGCCTTCTTAATAATCCCAGACAGAAGAATAAAAGATGTGTGTCTGCAACCACATGCTAAAATGTAATGACGTTTAGAAATACTCATGTTATCAAAGGCTGATGGTTCTTTTATCAGATGGAATCATCCTGTAGAAGAAAAAAATTCATTTAAGTAAGGCAGAAATCTTATTTTTCATTAAAAAGAAATAAATTGTGACACAGAAAGTTGATTTTAAGAGTGAAAAAGATGATTTGATTCCATTTTATGATAAATATTTTATCTACTAAATAAACTATCAAAGCATTTGCACCTCGATATTATCTAAATAAAAAAAAGTAGTAGCAAAAAGAAATCCATTTCTAAAAATAATATGTAGTGGAATCTACAACTGGAAGTCTCAATGAATAGATTTTCTAGTTAGGAATATATAGAATTTGTTCTACTATTCCACCCAATGCGAAGTTTCAGAGATACTTTTATTGAATGTTAATATATAGGAGCGGTCATTAAGTACTTTGAATTATTTCAGTTCGCCATTTCATGTTTTTCGCAACTCTATTATAGGACCATTATCACATGACACTGAATGATGACGGGAAGGTTAACTTAATATAATTTCAATAAAAAGCAACATTATCATAGATTTCAAAAATATTTCATCAGACACGAACCCATAAAAGTGTAAATAAAATCAAAAAGGCAAAATATGAACTATCTATGTTATATACTTAAATGAATACTATATTTGCTTATTTAAATAGAAATGATATATTTATGAATTGTCTTATCTACATATTTTACATTTACGAAACATCCTTTATTAATCATACATAATACGTTTTTCACATTTCCTATACAATTCATTAAAAATTAGTTCTTTATTTAATGAATGCAAATACAATTTTTAACTGTTAGATCAAATTCAATATTAAAGACTGCAAGCAATAGTGAGCTTTCGTATTCGACAAAAATAGAAAATTTTAAATCTTTGTAATTCAAACAAAAATACTCTAATAACTAATTCTTTCTTTTTCTTGAATGCATTCAATTTTATTCATTTTATTATCTTCAAATGCTTTTAAACTGCAATATCGATGAATAATGATATGCTATGAAGCGAGCCTTCGGAGTGAAATGTAAACATGAAATAGGCTTACATTTCACTCCAGAGAATTAGTAAATGACATCCGATTAACATTTAAACTAAATGTCAAGTTAATGAAAAAGGAAAGAAATCGGAACTTCTGAGAAACAAATAAGATCAAAATAGAGGCAGGAAAAAATAATACCACTTATTCATTTCAACTGAATTTAATCATTTTATACTCTTGAGGGAAAAAAATAAAATAGAAAAGAGTCACTTAAAATCTTTCCACTTATTCAAGAACTTAAGGAACTCCGATACTCTAGGGTGTCTACTTAAAGAAAAGAGGAATTAAACTGACTCCTAATAAATTTACTTATAAATGGCATCATTTATTGAATAAAAAATGAACATTCGGCTCATTTCCACATTTTTGGTCTCGTGTTTTTGTTTTATTTTGCATCTTCATTTTTTCAAACAATTTTGTTGAATGTTTTGTATTTTAAAATTGCTTGAATATACAAAGGTATCTTAATATAAAAGGTCTTTGGGATATTTTGAATTGTAAATGTAGAAAATATTCGTCACAGCTTTCTCTCTAGATAATAGCTTTTGTTGATTTTTAGCAGAATATGCAGACAAAATCGAATTCTCTAAAGCATATAAATGAGAGGAACTGTAATTCTGAAATAAATAATACTGACATTTTTCATTCAGTTCAAATTAGTAATTCTATCTGATATTTCATTTTATTTAAGCTATTCGTTTGGCCATCATTTATAAATTTTATGAGACCTTATATAACGAAATTATATTAAATATTGCTTTTTTTTGTCGAAATTGATATCTTTATATTATTCATATGGAAGTAGAGTGGCAGAATACGGAATTTCATGTTTTTCTCCTTGGAATATTTTAAATCACATATTTTTATTAAACCTCTGGAAATATAAAGATAGTGTATAAAATTATTATTATTAATTCAACCCAAAATAAAAATTTTGTCGTTACTTAATTCCTTCCTGAATGGAATTTTATTTAGCATAGCTATTATACGATTAAAATATTCTAAAAGATAAACATTTTGAAGCATAAATCACATATTAAAATATATTATAATGTATAAATTATAAATAACATTATATGGATTCATACAACTTCTTCAGTGGTTCTAATAATGAACAACTGAATTCTATTTTAGATTTATTTTCTGAAATAATTTTTGTTCTCTTTTGTTGTTCATTTTGACATTTTTAGTAAAACGTTTTTCGAAAGCATGATTGACATTCACTGGCTGTAAAACTTGTTAAAGTATCTGTTCTCTTTTGTGAGTATAATGAATAACATTATTAATATTTAAACTAAGTTATATCAACAAAACAAATTGCATAGTTATAAATTGCTTTTTTTAATTTAAATAAATGTTTAATATATGCTTTAATTTTAAAATAACTTTTATTAATATATATTATTAATTAACATATATATTATAATTAATACGATTAATTACGATTAATGGACTATTATTAATAATAACTACAACTATTTTTAAAATAACCATTAATTATTTATGCTAAGTAGAATTTCAAATCAGATGTTATAAATAATATTTGGTAATTATTCATACTAATCGAATTTATTTATTTAATTAAAACATATACTCAAGAGCCAATTTCCATTATAAAATTGTCATTATGCTATGATACTAACACCACATAAAAATAATTCTTCTTAACTTAATACTCCTTTTAATTAAAAAAACTCTTAAATATAATTGCGTATTAAATTGTTAATTTATAAATTAATTGTTTCAAAATAATTACTTTTATTCTTCAAAGGGTAATATTATTTTTTTGTTTAATTTAATTATAAAAATCTATTATGTATATGAATTATAATTAATTATATCTTAGATTTTGTGGATACTGTTGAAATATATTTAAGGAAATTTTCATTTATCTTCAGAAACTAAATTTAATAAGATAGAAATCTACTTTTTCTGTGGAACATTAATTCTCTCAGATAGAAAATCTCAAAAAGCAAGAACATATTGATTTTGATACTTGGAATAGTTTTCTTAAAATTCTTATTTATTTGAAAACTTATGCATTTTGACTTCTGGTCGATTTTTGTAGAGACATATATTCTGCTCACAGATGCTTTCATGCATGTTATCAAAAATGATCGTAGAAATCGCTTGGATGGATTGAATGTATCGTGTTGTCCGAAGATGAAAACAACTGCATATTTTCCCGAAATTTTGACAAATTTTCTTGAGAAATTCAAGAAACATTTTCATATCTCAGTAGAAATGCAACAGATTCTAGACTATTGTGTTTAGTTTAAATACAAAATATCCATCAAAGAGAAATTAGGAATAGTTTATTTTGAGAAAACTTTATAAAGTATAACTGCTGCAATCCGCCCACGTGCCAAGGGTATAACACAAACTGAGATACATTCATATGTAAACAATAATTTTTTTAACATTTTTCCTGAAGTAAAGTTTTAAAATGTACAGTGAACTTTTATAAAGAATTAATCTGTATTCAACAATAAGACATGAAGAAAAGGGGTCTTTTGAATTCAAAAATATGTATTTGATGGTATGAGTGAAGTAGATCGAGGAGATTCACAAACCGCCAATCTTAATATTCTTATTTTTTATGAAGTTCATATTTTTATCTTTTTATTCATATAAATTTAAGTATTAAGTTCTTTAAAAATCAATATTTGACGAAAGAAAAGAGGCAATAGAATCAAGAATATGTTTGAAATCACTTATTTTTTATTGAAAAATTGCCTTTCATAATTAAACTTACGGCTATTAGAATATTGATATAAGTGAACTGATAAAAGGATTGAGTGATTATTAGTGAATTATGAAATAGTTTTCACAATAACTTGAAGCAAAGAACAATTCGATTGTAAAACGTAAAGTAAAAAACTTAATTTCTAAAGTTGAGGGAACTTAATTTCTAAAATTGATATTTCATAATACATGTTCTTGACTTTTAGCTCCGTAAATATTATTTATGAAAACATTTAAGTGTCTGAATTCCTCATATGACATTAAGCGAGCAGAAAGAAAGAATTCGGCTTCGATGGCTATTTATTGTTAATAACTTTTAAAACTTTAAACTATAGTTAAAAACAGGTTAAATATAACATAAACTTATGCTAAATGTAGAAACAAGATGTAGTAAATGCAAACAACAAGTGCTGTCTCCAGCCCAAGTGGTTGAATAAGTGCGTGAATATGTGGTTGCTTGCGGTGGTTCAGGAGTTCTACCTCTTGTCAAGACGGAAATTAAAGAAAAGCATGGCGTTCACTGATTGTCATGGATTATGTCTTCTCTTTGCGACAGAGCTTGTTGGAATAAAGCAGCGATACGAAGCATTGCAGCCTGAGCTGTGGAAAAGCTGTGGCATTGTCCAATAAGAATGTTACATAGGAAGACAGGAGGAATTTGGTTGCATAGTAGAGTTAAGAGCTCAACTGGCAAAAATTTTGCGGGATGCCGCGGGTCAATTATTGTTTCTTATGAGCCAACTAGAAGACGTGGTAATTTAGAATTTAGTAAGCTTGGGAAGAAATATTGTGAGAATTTTGTCCATTTTTAAATTTCAAAGATTTTCCTTGGTCCGGGTAAATTGGAATTGGGTGCATATTTTTCTATTAATTTTATAGCCTCGTTTTCATGTTTGTCAATATTTTTATAGAAGTATGTTCTGTTTGTTCTACAACAATAAGATGGGGTACTTCATCGTTTTGCAGATTTTTTGTGTTTGTCTTAGATCAAGAGATTCCCCATGTTCGTCAGATTAGCATATAATGTTTTCTTTCTATAATTTTAAAATTGAATTTTGCTGCATGTTCCTAAACTTAGTATGTGTCGGTCAATATTGGATGTAAACAGAGCAGTAAATAAGTATATTTGTGCCCCTATGCATTCTGGAATTCCGAGAAAGTAAGAGGAAAAATTTAAGAGCTTGAGCTTGGAATTTGTCTTTTAAGTACTTAACATGAGGTCGCCAGTTTAATTTTTTGTCCAGAATGGCTCCTAAATATTTCGCTTCCTGAGACTATGGGATATTTTTACCATTCATTTCAATTTTGGGGGAGTTTTAATTTCTGGAAGCTTTATAATGTTTGAGCAACATTTAATAATTTATTTATTTATTTTTCATTGACTTCAATTTTGGGAACCATTTTCGGTACAAAATTGGCAGTTTATGCCGAGATGTCTGTTGAGTGTTAAGAATTCAGTTAACCACGTGATCTCCCTGGGTGGAACTAGCTGCCAATCATGTGTCACGTGATCCTCCTGTTGTTGTTTAGTATATTTTTTTTTCTAGTAGAAGCGAACTGGACTCCTGTACTAGGGGGAGTGTTATCTCGGCTCTCGGCTCGGCTCTCCCGAGAGAGTTTTATGTGTAGTTCTCTAGGCCTTCTACACTTTGGCGTTTTCCTGTGCCTTTTGTTGTTGATGTTACCAATAAACCCCAGAAAAGACAACATGTTTCTTCAAGTCATATCACCCAGACCACAATCTTCACTAAATTAATGAATTATTGTGCAATGAAGAAACGCACCGATAATTTATTATTTTACATTGAGTACTATCTCGATAAAGTTACTGATGGGATTTTTGGTCAGAATTGAGGTATCATCTGCTTATAAATACAACATGGTGTTAAATTGTTTTTGGCATATCATTTATGTGACATGAGAATAAGATCTACCCAGATTTGGAGCCCTGTGCCACTCCTGCTTCGATATTTTTTTTAATCTGAAAACTCATTTTTCACCCTTATCCTGAAACTCAGATGATTTAAGTATGATTCAATGATATTGATTAAGTAATTTGGTGGTTATATTTGATCAGTTATTCTATTGCTCTATAGCCGATTAAAAGGGTTTTTTTTTGGATATCTAGGAAGACACCTCCTATTCTTGCTTATTTAGAAAACCTGACGTGATAAATTCAGTTGCTCTAGTGAGT
The DNA here is from genome assembly GCA_026543865.1 of Argiope aurantia. Classification (NCBI taxonomy): domain Eukaryota; kingdom Metazoa; phylum Arthropoda; class Arachnida; order Araneae; family Araneidae; genus Argiope; species Argiope aurantia. The sequence goes on from JAPMOR010002428.1 coordinate 284,918, forward strand.
TGGTGTGATATTGGGAGGTTTGAACGAAAGCCGAACTCCTCAGGACAAAGAACGTTGTTATCAGTTGATTGAATCTTATAAGGATAACATTTCAAAAATTTTGCTAAGAGAAAAAAATAGATGGGGCGACAGCTAGTGAGGGTTGTCGGGTCTTTACCTGGTTTATAGTACAACTGTAACTGTCTTACATGGCGCAACGAAGTGACCTAATTCCAAAATCTTTTGCATTAATAAGATGAAAAAAAGAATTATATTTAGAAGTACTTTTTAAATAATATTGTTAAATAGATTTTTAAATAATATTGTTGGATATAAATTTGAAAATGACTCTTCATGAAAAATTTTGCCGCCATTTTAAAGCCGCCTGAAAAATCTTGCTGCCTTAACATATGTGAGAAATAAGACGATTTTTTTTAAAAGAAGAGACGAAATAATAATAAGAGAGCGCCAATTTAAAAGGGTAGAGTTAATCATGCAGCAGTACAAATGAATATCTTAGCGTACATTTTCAAATAAATAAATAAACTGGAGTGTTTTTTGAATGAGTGTTCTTTATCTTATGTTTTAAATTCGTGAGATTTTAAGACCAAACTTTTTGTGTGAGAAGATATTTATTGATGCACAGCAAAAAATTTGCGCAATTGCAAATTCATAAAGATATCATTATTCACAAATAAGTTTAAACCTAATATAAAAACAAAAAAAAATATTATAGAAAATTAAAAAATGACTCTTATAGTTTTATTCATATTTATTTCCAATTAAATGCTTGCTTTAAATATTAATAACTAAACCTCTCTTACAAATTATATTCTAATCAAAAATAAGACTACTACTTTGTTATAGAATAAAATAGTCCCCATATAATGAATATTTTATTTTCTTCTCAAGCAAACAAAATATGAATAGAATATGATAATGAATCTTATATCTGTTTTGCTAATAGAACGATTCATAATTAAATGAGTTAAATTTCAATAAAAAATGTAGAAGACACTTCATTAACTTCGAGAACTTTCCACAGAAGAGAAGATGAGTAGTTTTCATTCGCCTCTAAAACATTTCTAATGATTCTAACTTTCGTTCTGAAACTCCAAAGTTCACCAAACTATTGTGTCATATATCATGACAACGAGTTGAACTGTATTTCCCTACTGCTATTGCAGATACTAAATATAACTTATCTATACCAAAATTCCCGATAAGAACCGAAAGTGTTGCAGAACAATACATTTATCAATTAAATTGCCACTTTGCCGAGATGTGAGGCCCATTCAAGTCTTTCCGGGTGTTATTTTAGCAGATCTCAGAAACAAGATGGAAACATTAAGAACCGAAGTTGGGCAGCCATTAAAGAAGTATTCCAAAGTTTACTCTGCAATAAGGGAAAAGGAATTGCCAAAGATGAAAAAGAAATACGCTTTTAGAAATTGAAAAGAAAATCAGAATTTATCTAGTGAACTAGCTTAAAGTTTACGTAGAAATTAACTCTTAATGAAAGGACTTTTAACACGTTTTAACGAAATTACCGGAATGATAACCGTTTGTTAGAAATTTCATGGGTTTTCCTTTTTCTTTGCTTCTGGTGTACTGCGAATTTCCATATTGATTGTGATTTACTACTTATGCTTATACATCTTCCTCCTTTTTATTGTTATTTAATTATAAAAAATATTAAAATCGATAGCTAGTATTTAAATATTAGTAGAATGCGATGATATTTAAACAGAAAGCCAACATTTTTATAAAATATTTCCTATAAAATATTTTGAATTGTTTAAAATTGGTTTCAGTAAAACTTTACAAACTAAAAAATAATGTTTTTTAACAAAATTTCAATTATTTCATTTATTTATAGTTAAATGCACAGAATTATTTAATTTAATTTGATTGCTTACAATTTCAAAAGAGCATGGGGATATTTTGGGACAGGCCCCATTACCAGATGATGAGAGTGACACCAAAGAAGGCGCAAATTAACTCGAAACTACAATACTGGAAGTGCCAACAAGTTTAACGTATAATAATTGGCTTATATAGAAGTTCCTACGTGGAATCGAAATAGGAATTCTTCGCCTTCCACGCTTTACTGCCAAATTTATAGCATTTTGCTATATATTGTTAGTACGTAAAGTTTTCCCTTTCATGAAATTAAAAATTTTAATTTAAATAAATTTTTAAAAATGTTCAAATATTTGGAAGTTTCTTTTAGCAGAATAAAATTATACTCCTTTAAGAATTAATGCAAAGATTAAAACATCAGATTTCAGAATTTCACGAACATCAACTTGAACATGGCAGTTATAGAGAAATCATAAAAAATTTAATCCAAGTAATAATAAATATATTTGTAATTGCATTGCTTCGATGCGATTTCATTACTTAACGTTCAATGATTTTTGCGTTTGATGGATTCTCAACTATAATTATTTTTAATTAACTGATAGCATGTTTTACTTCTTTTTTAGCTTCAATTTTCAATTCTCTATTTGAAGGAAAACTATATTAATTACACATTTGAATTTCATCATTTCTTTTAATAGAAAACCCCTGAATTATTTTCGCCTCTAAAAGATGTGGGGATGATAAATATTGATTTGGTGGTGATAAATATTGTATTGCATTTAAAAACTCTTTGAAATAAATTAAAAGATCATTGAAGATAACATAAAGATTTAAAAAATTTTAAAAATCTATCTTCTTAAACAAGTTATACTTAAAAAACTTTTCTTTTTGCAATTTTTCCAACTGATTATTAAGATTAAAAATGGGAAAACAGTTCTAATATTCAAACTTCAATTATTTTTTTATGTCTTTTGAGATAATTTTTCTAACAATAACCATCTTTTATTCAAAGATAAAAGCATTTTTTTTTCATGAAAGAAATATAAACAGTTGTTTTGTTGAGCGCAATTATTAAGAACCCATTGAAGAACCAAAGCAGAAAATCGTCCAGCTCTCGAATTGGTCAGCCAATTCGCATTTTGGCCAACGTTGCTGTGTCAACTCTCCGGCCAATGTCAGATCTTTTCTTGATTTCGGGCTTTGGCCGGCCAATTCGCGAAGTGACTTGGGACGATCGGCCAAAGTAGGAAGAAAGAAATCAAAAACAGATTGTTTTACACACTGTTAAAAATGAAATATTTAAAAATAAGTACTTCTGTGTACTGTTTTTTTTTTATGTACAATTGTTTCAGAAACGAGTTCAAATGTAAATGACACCTCTGAGTTAAAAATAAGCTTTTAATATATAAAAATATAATCTCGTGTTATTCTGTTCTCATATTAAAGCCATAATAGAAATTATTCATTGAACGTATATGGTGTAACAACGTGATAGCGTGGAGATTAGATTTGCGCCCTTCAAAATGACGATATATCTTGAGCAAATGCTCTGCGTATCGTATATGTATACAAAGGCAAACTGAGTACTCAATTTGTCAATTACCTTTAAGGATGATCCTTAGTCTTTTTCTGTTCCATGGACCTAATGTTAAAGATTCTAGATCACGTTGTCCCCCGAAATATCACTTCAAAAAATATGAAATATTTTGCAAAGGTTTAATAGCAAATATAAGGGCTAATTAAAACAAATATGGTAGGCCGCGGTGGCCTGGTGGCAAGGTCTCGGCTTCGGAACCGGAGTGTTTCAGGTTCGAGACCCCATTCCACCGAAGAACCGTCGTGTAAGGGGGTCTGTTGCACGTTAAATCCGTCCTGACCAAACGTCCTCCCGCTGATGTGGTGTGGTGTAGAGAGGGGGGCGCCAGATCAGGTGTCGTCCTCGTCATCTGACCGCGGTTCACAATTACGAGGGCCGTCCCAAAATAGTCCAAGTGTTGCTTCAAACGGGGCGTTAATATAACTAAACCAAACCAAAAACAAATATGAAGTAAAAATACTTTTGTTGTTAATATTATTTAAAGACATTTCTTTCTTGGCGCTATCTGTCGAATTTCACCTACAACATGTCCTTATTTATATTTTATACAATAATGTCATTATATTTATTTTAATTTACTCTCAATATTGTTTTTTTTTCCTTGCAAAAAAGTTCGTATTTTATGAATCGATATTTCGGAAGACAATATAATCTGGAAAATTTAGCATTAGGTCTATAGGGCAGAAAAAAATTTACGATCAGCCTTAAAACATTTCTTGGAATACACCGTACTTGTGCGAGTTAGCCTAGATGGCAGAGCAATGGGCTGCAGGTCGAGTCCATCTGCGTCCAACTATGTCTTTTTGCAAATTTAGGTTTGCATAATTTCAGCAGATTTGAAAAAAACACATACTCAAATTCGAATCCCTGTACGTATTAAAAAAGTGAGTGCATGCATTTCTCAAATTTAAGTCTATTGTACTCGGAGCTATTATGACAGCATGAAGTGCTCAAGAAGGAGTACCTTTTACTTATTTTTAAGAATTCTGTTTTAATAATGAATTTAACTAATTTCAAATGATGAAAACAATTACGATAGTGCTAAGCATCATTTATTACAAGTTGAACTTCCGTAGCATTTCGAATTACATAAGCGTTGATTCTTCCTACATTTACAGATATTTGTTCCGCTCTTGGTATTGCAATTACATTTACCATTATCACATCGGGCTTTGGTCAAGGATTCCCAGCCACTTCGCGAAATGGACAGCCAAAGTAGAATATACAGTATTAAATGTAAGTATTTCGGACTTTGGCCAAAGCTCTTGGCCAAAACGCAAATTGGCCAGCCAATTCGCGAACTTCGGGCTTTGGCCGTAACATATATATCAATCTTTAAGAACAGTATTTGATACATTCCATGTAAAACGCTACTGTCAAGAATTCGTAAATGCCCGCAATTAACATAAAAAACACTTTTATATTTTTAATTGGAAATTTGTGAATTCACTTAATAAGAGCAAGTAAATGTTAAATGCAAAAGGAAGATCATAAAGATTTTTCATTTCATTTTGCTTATGGCAAGCAATTTAACAATATATATATATTACTTTCTACCTGAAACCATATTTTTGTTAAATATTTGCTTTCATTTTCAGCATTATTTATAATTTATTCTCACAAAACAAATGCCGAAAATTCTGTGTAAAATCATATTCCGTGCTTTAATTTTCATGCTTATGCTGTTAAATAATTGGCAAAAATTATTGGCAGTTAATACACAAATATATTCTAATGCTAATGCTTCTTTTAAATCTCCGTTTATTTTCATTTCGTGTATTGTCAAGTTGGAGAAGTAACTTGAATATTCTTAAAATAAACACATATTTGTTATTATAAATAGTTTGTATTTAATGTATATTAATTATTCTGATAAAAATAAACAAGAACATTTTTCAAAGCACAAAAGAAGTGCAAATCAAAAGTATTGCTCTTTGATATGTGAAAAAATTTTAATAATAAAGATTTTAAAGTAAAGTAAACTATTGAAATGAAAAATATTGTTTAAAGATATGTTATTTTATTTTAATTATTTAAAACACCTATACCCTTTCAACGTGTTCAGCCAATAGTCAGCCAATTCAGTTCGTGTTCAACGTGTTCAGCCAATTTTTATTTCATTTCTTTAACAAAATAAACGTTTATCTCAATTTGTAAATATTTTATATTTTTGATCAAGCCAGCATTGTTTGAACAATCTTCAAAATCTCAATTATAATTTCACAACTTTTCAAAAATAAGCTTTGTTCTTGTAATAACATGCATTTGATGAAAGTAGAAGTGATTATTTTATTTTTCACCATCAAGTACCATAACATTTTTAACAAATTTATTCATTGCATCTTAAGCTTTCATTTTAAATTTATTTAATTTGATTTTCTAAATGATTCTGGAAAGTATGCAAGTAGGATGTAATTTAGAATTTTCCATCTGGAATCTCTAATAATAACGTGAAGTTTTAATGTAACAATTGAGATGAAAACAATTTTAATGAAATTAAAAAGTTAATTAGGACATATTACTTCTTTTAACAACCAGATATGCGAGTCGGCAGTTGCAGGAAAGCTTCCAATTTAACAAAAAAAAAATAATAGAGTAGAAAGTTTTACTTTCTACACAGTCAAATTATAATCCTTATTAATAATAAATAGGTAAACAGTCATGAAATGCAAAATCTAAACTTGCTTAAATTTAGAAAAATTCAAAATCAAGCAGACAGAATCTATCCCTTGAAAATAGAATAAATATTGAAGAATAATTAATAGAACTTTCTTTTTCATAAATTAACAAGAAAGTACCAAAAAAATAGAGAAAATATTTGTAGAAGTTTCACCAAATTTTATTTCCCTATTTACACGCATAAAAATTCGGAATTAAAAAAATCTTATTCGTTTAATAAAAAAATTATAATAAACATTACTTAAGAACAAACGTTTTATTGGAATACTGAGAAGAAGATTTTTTAAATTTAATTATGTTTTACTTTTTATTCTTTAATTTATAATCCATGTCATTTAATCTGAAATATTGATAAAAAATTGATTAAAAGCATTATATAATTATCAATCTTTTCAGTCAATTTCCTATCACTTTATTGATAGGAACATAATACATTAATGGTAGAAAATGTCTTACTCAGATTGATTAATAAATTATGCCATTAGTATTTGAATCACAATTTCATTCTGTAAGTATTAAATTAGTATATTATCCTTACTCTTTCACATCAGGAAATGAATGACAGTTTAGTAACAAAATTCCATTCCTACAAACATGAATCAAGTAAACCCAAATAGAAGTTAATAGTTCTAAAAATGCTTTGACCTGTTTTGAAAATGAAATGAAAGATTGAAGAATTATATATGGTGTGAAATTAAATAAAAACACAATGTACAATTCGAAACTTTTTAAGAAAAAGTATAACACACCAAAAGTAGATTTCCTTCCATCTATTTCTGTTTCTGGATACATTTTCGATAGTTTCTGAAACATTTACGAAGAAGTGTTTTAAAATTTTAAAATTCAATGGCCTTCAAGAGTCTATTATCCGTCATTTTTGATGATTTAAATTGAGACAAGATCATATCCTGGTAATTATATTACTTCGATTTTTGGCTTTGAGTAAAGCTCCTGTGTAGACAAAAAGGAACAAAGGATACGAAACACTTTCTAATAGATATAGATATAAATAAATGTTGCACTTTGCAACAAAGGGAATGATAATAAAAATGTTGAAATAATAAACAAAACAAAAAGCAGGTTGTAGCTTATTTAATTTAAAAATGTGAAATTCATATATTTTTTTTAAAAAATAATAGAACCCTTAGTATTAATGAAAACTTAGAAATCGAAACAAATTTCTCTATCAATAATTATTTTATTGTATTAAAGAAGTATTTTACAATGAGCGGAAACTTATTCGAGAATTCCATTTTAAAAAGACTATTTAGACCAGATTTTTTATTTCCCGTTATTAAAAATAATATTAAAAACATACATTTGTAAAACTCAAATAAGTATTTATTAATATTTTGAATTCATGTTTTCAAAAAAATAAATTTACTCATATTAAAAATACATACTTCATTACATATCTATTTAACTTGGAATATTCCAAAATATATCCTATATTCTTTTTCTTAAGATTCAGCTGAGCTGATCCCAAGAAAAAGAAGAAAACTCAGCGTTCTCAGAGAAGAGACAAGTATTGATTCTTTATTCAAATTTTCGATATTTGAACAGTTTTTTCTGATCAATTTTTTTTTCTCCTTGGAAGATGAAATCCACCCCAAAACTAATTCTCGTAACAGCGAAAGAAGATTTATAGTGAGCTTGAGTGAAAAATCGATGTTTCTTGAGTTGACGGATCTTTGCGTCAGCATTTCTCAATTACCAAGAAGAAACCGCATATCTACATGATTGCGCCTGTGTTTCAGAGCCCGAGTACAACTTCTGCATGTTCTTTACTAAAGGATAAAAAGACGAAAGAAGGAAAAAATAATTTGAGGAAACTTTCATTTCTTCACAGAGTTTCAGACTGACTTTATTTGGATTTATCTTCGTTTGCTTCATCAGGGAATCTCTCCCGCAAGCATTCTTGCAATCCATATGGTTGATTGTTGTACAGATAAGGAAGATACTGAGTTATACCGGAGTTTTGGAGGAGACTGAAGAATAAATAAATCGATTTTTGATGACATCATTTTTATGTTCCATATTTAATTTATTGCATATTAATCAAAAGTTATTAATTAATTAAAATTACTTATTTCGTTCTACTTTTTAGAAAATTTTGACGGAAAATATATTACTTAAGGATACGTATAGTTTCTGATTGTTTCCTTTTGTTTTATTACTTTTATCAAGAACATTAAAACCAGTAAAACAGCGAATTTTTATATCAACATGGAGTAATGTTTACATATATATTTATAAATGTTCTAAGAAATAGAGTTTTTAAAATTCACAAAATTTTAGCCTAAAGCAAATGATTTTTTTAAAAAGTTGAAATTTTAAAAAAAACATAAATGGGTTGGATAAAAATTAACTGCCTTAACCTCACAGTTAATGGTTGCACTGAAAGAATATTAAAAAGTGGTAAATGAGAAATCGTTATTAGACTTACTATTACAAAATTCCTTTAGTTGCGCAGAATTCCACCTCCTTTCCTAATTTATTTTATTTATATTATTATTGTCTGTCATTTTTCTTTTTATTGCATCATCTATTTTAAACTTATTTAAATTTTATTATATATTTCAATTCTTAAAATAACTGTTACATTTATATTAAAGTACTTAATATTCTTAGATATTAAACTTCCGAAATTATATTACGTTTTTAGATGCAAATTATCTTTCATCATATTTAAATTCTACTTTATATCTTGTTTACGCTACTGGAAATTATAAGTGCCGGCTCATCTGAAAGCCTCAGCTGAATATGCTTGTTGGGTGATTGTTGGTAAATTAACAGAATATCCGTTATGGATTGATTGTGCTTCTTCATTGTAAATATCTACCGTTGCCACCATTTCATACTGTATTGCATAAATCGTTCTCTTTATCAAAAGGTTGCTCACAAATATGCTACCATTCAAAAATTGATAATGGAACAATCAAAATTGTTTGTAGTATTTTACTTCACAATGCGGATACAATATAAATAAAACTGTAGTTAAAGTTCTGACAAAATTTAATCGCACTTTTAAACAATCGAGACCTAATAAGAAATAACAGAATAATCTTTAAATTCTGAATAGAACAATTTTCTCAGAAAAATCTTTTATAGACAGAAAAGGCATCACTGTATAAGGCAAAAGATATCGAAAATCCATTCAAAAACAGTGGACTTCACAACGATAATGTTCTTTAAAACGTTTTCAATCCTATATTTTTCTCAACGTTTGTTTTGTCTTTCAGAATAACAATGTCCGGTAAATTGACCGTCATCTTCAGTTATCCCCGTCTCATCCCAAGAGACAACTTTTCCTTGAAGACGTCAATTTTGAGTCCCCATTTTTTTTCATTTACTATATTCCCTTTAGCATTATGTTCCATTACATTCAACAAAAGTTTGACAGTTCTATTTTTATTTTTGAGGAAAATTATGAGGTACATAAAATAATAAAGAAAACATTTGTCTGTGGAAAGATTTTTAAAATTTTTATATCTGCATATTCGAAAAAAAAAATAACGAGCAATTTTGGCTCAAAATTTTTTTAACCCTTGAAATTGTCAGGTTAGAGTGATATTTAGGAATGAGTGATGTTTTGCAAAAAGTGATGCTTATGCATTTTTATTGTCTATAAATATTCAAGATTCTTATAAAAAATTTAAAAATTCGGTAATTTTAGTTTATATATTTATACTTCGTATTCAGTTCCATATCTTCTAAGCATTTATGAATTGCGGTCTATTATTTGGCTTGTGATGTTACTTAGTAATTTAAACAATGTATAGTTTAAAAATTGGTAAGAAAAAAATATTTAATTTGTAACAATATATCCGTTATAAAAAAAATTAGGGTTTTTTTTACCATTCAGAGCACTGTAATTACACTATATAAAATATCTGAAACGAATATCAATGCAATAAGGCATTTAAAAACTCATAATTTTAAAATATATTAAATTTCTTAGAAAAAAATGTCATTTGAAGAATAAGACCATAGTATTCATCCGGTGAATTCAAAATTAAATATCGATGCAAGAGAATATATACGGGTAAGAATAGTTTCAACTCACGTCATAATTTAATTCTTTTTAATAAGTAGCCATCAGAGAGCTTCCGATTCGAATCAAAATTCCATGAAATATCTATCTCGTATATGGATCTGCATAAATTAAATCTGAGATTGAGTGTCAAATTTCCTTCCACTAGTGTAGCTTGAAAATTTGAAGAAGGGGTGTAGGTTTAGGAGTTGTCACAATCATCTAACTGTGCTTCAGAATTTCGAAATTGTTCTCTAAACAACCTCCATATGGAATTTAAAATTGGTCTTTAAAATATATAAATTAAATAAATGCTTTTCCTTTACATTACGTATTTGAAGAATTTTACAAAAATGTTTTCAAAAAATATACATTTTTCTAATCTAACTTAAAATATTTAAGATGATCGAAAATGGATCATTAAATTAAAATATACTGACAGATTTAACAAAATAGTTTTTATTCACTGCTGAAAAACGTTGAGATGAGAAATGTTTCAATATAAGTCAAGATTTTTAAAATAATCAAACTAAATCTCTAACGAATAAAATGTCAAAATGATTTGTAATGTTAGACAATTCATCTCCAGATTTTCATTAGCTTACATAGATATAAAAAAGTTATCGAGATAGTTACAAACAATCTATTTAATTTTGGCATTTTATTAAATTTCCACGGCAATATCACTTAAGCATTCAGTGAAGGAATTGTTGGAAGCTGAATATTGAATTGTCTGAAGTTAAATTTTGTATAAAGTTTATAACGTTTCCCTCTTTTCCTCACAAGATAATTATCATTCTGACCAGATGCAACGTCACCAGTTTTCCTATGCATAGTTAAGGGCATATGGACCTCCAAATGTGGATCCTTCACTAGGAGAGTCATTGTGCTTGGTCATTCATTACAATGTATCCCGTCATTTCAAATACATCCACCATGTTTTCAAGAAAAAAGAATGTCAAAACATCTAGATGCTAAACGTTTTCCCTCCTCGGGACATCAATAAACAATCACCAGCAACCGATGTCGTTAAGTCTCAAACCAGATGTATTTCAGCCAGTATAAGCTGTGGTCGGTCACAAAGATGGTTTGGTTATATTAACGTCCCGCTTTGAAGCAACACTACGGCTATTTTGGGACGGACCTCGTAATTTTGAACCACGGTCAGATGACGAGGACGACACCTGGGTCACAAAGATGGATCCTTAACAGATACTCCCTCGACCGAGTGGAGACCATCAAATGTTGCTGAACAGCTATTGGGTGATAGGGATTAAGTTCCTCAATGGGAAAACCGATGGCGGACATCTGAAGGGAATAAAATGATAGATTTTTGTTTGTTTGTTTTTCTGAGAGGAGAAAGACTTCGAATAGGAATTCGGAGAGACGTCGCTGTGCAGAGAAGTTGTTCCTAATTTATTGAGAAGCTCAGTGCGATTCGGGTTTCTATGTTAGTGTCGACCCGATAAAAATAGGTGGATTTCTGGAGCTTCCCTGAAGTAGCCGTATAGAACTAACAGCCTGTTAGAAGTTTTCTTTGGTGATTTATTCTCCAATTGGATCGAGGAACTATTTCGTGATTAAACCGTTATTTGATTTTTGTAAATAATATTAACCTATATGGTAACAAGTTTTTTTTGTACATGAATAAAAATAAATGTAAAAATAAATTTTGTAAATAAAAGAATTGTTTTGTTATGCTCCTCTCTTATTTGATCGGTCTTGATCAAGATATTACAAGCTAAAGCCGAAGCTCTAGATTTATGAAACGTATATTATGTTGACAGCTACATCACAAATAAGACAGCTTCTCATCAACAAGCATGGATAATTGATATTACTTCGATACTCATTTATTTTTCAAAAAATTTAACCATCTACAAATTGCGCAATTTATAGAGAAGTCCAAAATATAATTCCAAAAATACCCTTTCTCTGAAAAAGAAAGCATCATCTAGTAGCCTAATTTAATAATGAATATATCTGATCTCTTTTCCTTTTATAAAAATATCTTCACAAATTTGGAGGAATCCGCGTCCTGCTGGAGCCGTCTTAATACCCGCCACAAATTTCCCACCCAATGAAGAACCGAATTTTGTTGCTAACTCGGAACTTGTCAAATCAAAAGCAATCTCCCCCATTCTTCTTCCGAACACTCACGGGAATGATATTTCGATTTTCGTGTCGATAACTATTGCACTTTCTGTTGGAAATCATTCAATAAATGTCCTTGTAGAGAAAGCAGAGGTTGAAAATGGATTTATCTGTTGACGCAACGCGGGCAACGAACTCAATCACGGCTCAACAGACATTTTTCTGTCTAAAACTGCCCGACGCTATTTTTTCGTGACCGTAGTATAAGTGTGACTGATAAAGATTTTTTTGTTGTCGTTGTTGTTCAAATGTAACTTCACTTTAAAAGAAAGGAGAGTTAACCCTTAACTGAGGAAGTGAAAATTTAGAACTTCACTGGGTAGGTTCAGTCAACGTGACTGCATTTTCTTTACGATCAAATTAAATTTTCCAGTGAAAGCATTGGTATGAAAATAAGCCAATATATTCTGCAGATAATTTTTATATACATAAATATGCTTTAGAAATTTTTCAAAATATATTATCATTGGAAATAGTATTTGCTTTTGAACATACATGTCCCTCTCAAATTACATGTTACAACAAACAATATTCTTGAAAAAACAGATTACTTTTTACTTTTTAAATTGTATTTATTTTTCCAATATACAAATGTAAATAGAAAACAATATAATGGAAAATTCAACAATTATGCGAAAAATAAAAAATAAAAATGACAATGGGTAAAATGGACCCTTTTTTATCGGCATCATTTCTACGCAGAAACTTGTTATTATTCGGAGCATGGTTTTCGAGAGCATTTTAAACATACAGCTTAAGTACAAGTATGAAAATCAGCTTGTAAATTCTGTTGATATTTCTCATGGTATATTAATGTGTTTAAAAAAATTTCAAAATACACTATCACTAGAAAAATTAATTATATTTGGACATGCATATCAGAATTTCATCGGAAACGATGTTCTGTACAATTATCCTCATCACTGAAATCATCTTCTGCTTCATTTAAAAGTTTCTGAAGCTTTGCTTCAAAATGAGGATAAATAGGTTTGATGATATTTTGAGGACCAAGTTTTAGATCCTTTTGTTAAGTTTTGTATAATACTGAAACACTTAAAGGAAAGTGCAGTCTTACAGACTTCGCGCAAAGAAATAGCTGAAATATTTAAAAAAGAATCCACTGAAACCGGTTGAAAAAGTGCACGCGTAGTGAAAGTCACGAAACAGGAAGCTACAAAGTTGATCCATTCGATTGATCTAAAAAATGAGTAAGGGGGACCGGTAGTCCATCCTTAGCAGTTTGAGACACCGCACCTCTCCAGTTCAGGGTTAATAAGAGTTTCTAAACAGAAAATTTAGCATAAATGTAAAATATATTTACATTTATATGTTCTTACTTTAACAGATATATAAAAAGAACATAACTTTAATTTTCAATATAAAAAATTCATAAAAGAAAATAAATACAACTCGTAATAAGATTTCTATTCCATAAAATGCGAATATTTTACCCTTATATTGAAAGCATACTTTAATTGCATGATAAGAAATTTTAATCAACAGTTTTTATTTGATTCAAAGATTTGTTTAAAAATGAAAAGATAGAAAATTAATTTTGCTCTATTATTACATTCTAATCAAATTCTATTATTAAAACTAATCCATCTTTTAATATTATTTTAATGTATCACTTATTACAAAGAATTGCAACATTTTAATGCAATTATTGATTAACTAATTAGCATCTAAAAATTTCCAAAAAATAATAAATAATAATATTTTTAATAATAATAATAATAATAATAAATATGCATTATTTGTTGAATAATGCATATTTATTCAACAAATTATATACTTACAATACAATTTATAAAATAAAATATAAACTTATTTGTTGAATAGGCATATAGAATATTTCAGAACTAAACGATTGCTTGGTTGAAAAAACATTTGGTATCTAACGTAAAAATTACTTTTACATAAAATGTTATAAAAATTATATAAAAGATCACTCACCAATGATTTTTTTTTGCTTTAAAATTAATATAACAATATTTCGTGCGTGTCTTTCACCGATTTTTGTTCACCTTTTTCTGTTTCATTCAAACTCTCATTTAGCAGGTAAGCTGCTCTTCTCTTTTTTTTTTCTTTCGGTATTTTGAACCACCTGACAAGAGTCTAGCAAGTCTTGGGATTCCATTCCTCTCTGCCTATCATTGTTATAGGGCCATTTCTTCTTTTTGATGTTCCTATCTCCGACCAGAAACACGCATTACGAATAATCTCATAAAAGTTTCAAGTCTTTTTTAAGAAATTATTATTCTGCAATATTTTCAAATTCCAAATGTACTTCTTTATTAAATAATTATATTTATTCATGGTACGATGAAGAAATTTTTTTATTTTAACTAATTAAAATATGATTTTTTAGCTTAAGATTTTTGATAAAGCTTACAAACTGCTCAGTAGAGAAATAACTTATCAGACGATATTTGGGTTCAAACCCTGTAATTGTCAAGATCAATCGTCTGTAAGGCCCGCAGAGTAAAATGTTCAAATAATAGCAGTGAAAAATGCATGTGACTGGTGCTTGTAAAATGTTTCAGGTTCAGAATACTTCTTAAAAACACAGACTTTTTATTTCTTGCGACAAACAAACATTTAATAAATTTTAAAATATCACACCGACGCAGACTACGAACACAAGTGAAAAAAAAAGAATCCGAATCTAAGTCTAAGTATGCACGCACGAGTGCTTCCGCTCTTAGATAGAGTGAAAAAACATTTGCATAAAACCGTCAAATAACATCTTGCATAAATAATTGGGAGCATCATTTTATTTCATGTGATAAATCGTTGCAAACGGGGTAATTCAACTCACAGTGTTCGCAATCCGATTACTCACATCGAACCATCAACAGTTTGTGTACACGCATTCGGATGGAAAGAAAAATCCAATATGAAACGAACATCCTATTTTTGCTAACATAACTTTTAGAAAAAAATTCCACTTCATTCATTTATTTGATCGCAATTTTGTCAAAAAATGTTGAGGTAGACTTTTAAAAATACAAAAAAGAATCAATGAAATCCGAATTAAAAAGCCACAACAAGGGGCACGCCCAAATGAAAGCAAAACAAAAAGGTTCCAGTGGTGAAGAAGATTGAGAAACATCTATGTATATTAAATCTGACATAAAACAGTTAAAAATCATTAGATGAATTAAAAGCAACAAACCTAGAAACATCGTGAAGCAGGCATACAATAACTATACATCAATAAACCTAATACATTATTTCCATCACCTACATCAGCATGCAATGGTCCTATTTTCGCCGACATAAGGTTTAATAGAATTATCACCTACAATGTATGTATCTATACCATGTATGTCGATGGTGCTGTGATTTCAGTCGGGGACATGAAAGTCATATGGCATGTCAGGTATAGATCAATCATCCTTAGAGATTAGAGTAAAAATCGCCACATCAACAGAAAATTGCATTTGAAACCTAAACTTAATCTAACACATCTTCGTTTCTGAAAGTCGATTTCCGTAGCTCCAGCTTTTAACAAAAATTGGATTACTGCGCCTTGAGCTTGCTTCGTAGAATCCTTGGAATGACATGTGTTTCAGCAGAAACACAATTCTACGATACCATATTTTTATTCATGAAATAATACCAAGCAACAAGCCTTTTTTAATTTGTCAGAGAATTAATAAAAGGCTCGTGAAGAACTCCAGAAAACTTGAGAATCAAATTTCAGTTATTTTCCTTCACCGAATAACTAGCCCTTTCGTTATTTATATCTTCTAATAATAAAAATAAAACTGTGTGTGTGTGTTTCACCATAATCTTCAAAAATATGCCAAAAAAGAATTTTTGCACCATTCAAAAATTTTGAAAGCCGTCTTTTTAATTATATGATTTGAACGGTAGCTGAAATTTATCATGAATTTGACATTTAAAAAGAAATTCCCTATCTTCCAACGTTTCATTATTGTCCTGAAGTTCATGTTTTTGTTTTGGTCATGGTTTCAATGTTTTATCAATTTTCTAATTGCATGGGGTTTTTTTTTTCATTGTTAAAAGAATTTAGAAGATATATTAGCCGTACATTTACGTTTTAATTAGTGCTATGATATCATGGAACTGTCTCTTTTAGAAAGATTTACGTACACAGTAAATAAATCTTGAATAAAACAAGTAAAATAGCGTGGCCTTAATGTCAGACAGTTGGGAGGAATCATGGACATGATATTATATCTAAACTATTTATCGGAAATCGAATATAAAGATTATTCCCCAGAACCAGCTGGTTATCTAAAGCTACTAACATATTTTTTAAAAATTTTATTTTGATAAAACTTGCAGATGTATTTCTTCTCAAATATTATTTCATTTTTTTTCTTTAAGTGGCAAAGGATATAATGTAAAAAATCCATTCTTAATCAATAGATGAACGTGGTACATTTTTAATTCCCTATATTTTTCTTCTATATGATAAAGTGGGGAATAGATTCTTTTATATTCAAGATGAATAATACTTCAATTTTTAGTAAAAGAAATCATATCATTTTCACAATCTTATCGGTGTTTGATGTCGAGATTCGTTTACCCTAGAAACACGTGCCTAAAATTATTATTCATTTCCCATCAATACTCAGTTACCGAGTTTTAGTGTGTAATAAAATTCAGAAAACTATTCATTAGAAGAAAATTATTATTCATATGCAATAGAATCACAGTATTCATATGCAATAGAATCACAATATTATTCATATGCAATAGAATCTAGACATACAAAAATACTATTACACTTTCAAAAAGTTAAAGAGAAAGATTTGGAAGTGAATTATGCATAGCTATTCCAGACATCTTAGATTGAGTCAGGACAACTCCTTTTAATATATACTCATTTTATATTATGCAACTTGATTAAACTATCAATTTATCATTTACTAAAGAATCTGATGCATCGATTTCCTAAGAGCTATTTCCTAATCCTCGTCATCAACTGCCCTTTTTTACCTCCATTTAACTCCATAGCTAAGTACAAAAATAACTTTCCCTTATTACAATTCAGGAACTTGAAAAAATATCACCCTTTTTTTATACATGAAACCTTTTTTTTTCCCTTTAAAAGAAATTTCCCTGGATCGTAATTTAAATGTTAGACATTTTATTATTTCTTTCTTTTTCAACGTTCATTACAATTGCAATCATTTAGAAAGTTAAACGAAATGCTATTTTTTATTATTATTATTAAGCGTCTCTTTCTTTTTAACAGGCTTAATGAGATTTGTCATAAATAGGTGAGCAGCGAAGGCATTAGCCGGAATGGCTTCGAAAATGGTTCATAAAGTGCATGTGCGAGAAGAGGAGCAATTTACTACCGAATCCCATTGATTAGAGGGGTTCAGTCGCAATTACGTTAGGAAGAATCCGTTCTCTTGGAAATGTAGGATCTAAGTAAGACTTGAGTTCAAATTTTTCTAAAGGGTACGCATATATCTTTGCAGATTTTATGAACAGAAAAATTCCCACTTTCCATATTGTATCATTTAAAAAAAAACTTAATGAGTTCAAGCGTTTTTATTCCTTTATAATTTATAGTAAACACGGCATATAGAATTTGGTGTAAATCATTAAAAACATTAACATCGAGATTTTTATAAATTTTAGAGTGGGCTCTAAGTCCTATTGAATTTTTTTCAGTTACGTCAGTGAATTAATTTGTTTCTCTGTATGTATTTGAAAACAGTAATTCAAGTACTTATTTAATGAGTAAAAGATATTTGGCATGTGGCTCTCTCAAAAAAGACGTGCATGGGGCTCTTGCAGATTTGCATCAAATGTCACTGTAAAAATAAGTCGATTCAATATTTTTAGATTCGTCTAAAAATGCTTAATTTAATACATTTATAGAATTAATTTAGCTAAAAATTGCTTAATGGAACTTGAATTGGTCAGAATTTGATCAACAATGTAGATTTAAAAGTCTCGAGAATATTTTTATTTTCTCTTAATAGAATCTTCTTATCTTTCAATATAAATTTTGAAAAGTTGAGAAAAGCATATAATTTTTGAAGAGTTGACAAAAAAAGCAAAGTTTATTTTAAATTCCAGGTAAATGAAGCTCATCATTTAAAATAAACTTTTCCCTCATTCGATGCAAACGGGCATGTAGAATACTTTTGAAAAATATATAGAAACGGACGGAAATGTTTTTGATTATGTTCTATTTTACTACGAACTAATTATTTAGGAAAATGTCAGTCTTCTCCAAATGTTCGTAAGCATCCTCATGTTGAGTCAACTTGAAGTCCATTATTAAGACCTTACTGGGATTCTAAAGGTTTATCAGAAAAATAATCAGTTTGTCAATCTAAATTAATATGAATATTATTTACTAAAAGAATTGTCCATCTGGACGCTCTGTTGCCACGTTACCAATATCTTGGATGTAATTGTCACACATTAACTGACTGCGGTGCTCGTTGAAAATCTCATGACATTTGAGGGAGTGCTTAAGAAATAAAAATAATTATTATTTGCATTACATTTTAGACATAAATATATAATAATATAATATAACAGCATATATAAATATATAATAATATCATATAATAACATATATAATAACATAATATAAATAAGTGTCCCCCTCTTATAGATCTTCTCAGTTAATAATATTCACGAATTCTCAAGTCAAAACTCATCCTTAATATTGGATTGAAACAAACTGCAATCCACTAGTCGAGAAATTGCAACGCAAAATACAAAATTTTAAAAAAATACTGAAAGAAAAAATTAGCCTTAACTTTCAATTTAGAGCATTAGAAAAGAATATATTGAGCATAATCAGCACGAATATGAAGTAATAAAAAGTTGAAAACCACAGCTCGTTACTTTTGCTATTTATTCTTGTTTGTACTTATTCGCACACCAAATAATCAGTTGATTTAAACGTAGAAAAAACTCTCTCTGTCAGAAGCCCAAATAAAAAGTGGGATTTGTGCATCAGAAAATAATGGAGATATTTTCATTGTATGATGATATATTCATCTAGCGTTAGAGATGGCTACAGACAATTCTACTATAGATTTTCAAAACTAGATTATTAATTATTTTAACTTTCAAAAATGTATCGCGTGAACAAATTCTCATAAAACTAAGACAATTATTAAATCTGACATAAAATTAATTGGAACAAACTTCTGCATGTATAAGATTGGCATATTACGAAATCGGTGATTCATACCGGGAAACATTTCACCGAACAATGCCATTATGAAAAGAAAGTGATATTTGAAGTTCTTCTTTTTCTTGAAAAATATCTTGTTAAAAGGGATATCTAACTCCAGACTGAATATTATAATCTATAAAACAGCGTGATATTCCATCAATACAGAGCTAGATAATTAGCTACGAATGAACTATTTTTTTTAAAAAAAGCATAAATAAAGATAGCAAATAGTTTAAATAAAAATAACTACAAAATCAAAAATTGAAATGTAATGAACAAACCCTATTCAGATCGTAATCTATACCTATATCTATACTTATAATAAAGCTGAATGTGTGTGTGTGTGTGTGTGTGTGTGTGTGTGTGTGTGTGTGTGTGTGTGTGTGTGTGTGTGTGTGTGTGTGTGTGTGTGGTGGCGCTCTACAGGCCAGAGCATTCAACTTAAAACTACCAAATTTGGCACGTGTATACCTTGGAGGCTGGGAATGTGCACCTGGGGGTTATGTTTTCGAATTTTTAATTAGAATTTAATTTATTTAAAAATTAAGCAAAATTTTGGCGTGTTTCTGCTATAACTTCCGAAAATATTACCGCACAAAAAAGATTTTTACATCACGTTAAAGATCAAAACTTTATCTTTTAAATGATACCAATGTTTTAACCTTAAATTCAAATTTCTATTTTTAATGAATTTTTAAATAAATATTTTAACTACATTTTTCAACAATTTTTTTCGTACAAAATAAAAATAAAATTTAAGCTGCACGAGCACGTTTCGCATTCATGGAAAAAAATTAGCTTTCTTCAAAGTGTTGCCATCACATTGATTAAAGCTCCAATTAAAAATAAATTAAATCATTTTGAAAATGAAATCTGCAAAAATATAATTTTCGGCACGTGTCTGTAGGAAATGAAACAAATATGAAATATTATTTTTTCTAAAAAATAAATTCAAGAAAAATTATTTTATGATCTTTTACACTCTCCATATTATTAATCCAATAAATCAGTTTTATTTTAAGGCAAGTTTTGTTTAATATGAACAGGATATCCATTCAAATCAGGGCTACACAGCTAATTTGTAAACCTTTAGTTAGACACAGATCTGCTAAAATGGTCTAAATGGAAAATGATTATATTTTATGTAACTTGATTCAATAAATGCTCTAATAAATAACGAATTTTTGATTTTACATAAAGCTTCTGTTGTGGAAATCACGATTAACAAAATGTTCTTGAAACACTAATATTTTAAATAAAAAGAGTTAATTTCCAATCAACTAAATCAATCACTTAAACTGACTGATTAATGAAAATTTGAATATCACTATTCAACAAAAAAAAGGAACATTTTAGATTTTTCATCGATCGTTTCAAAGAAAATACGCCAATCAGCGGGCAGGTTTCCCAAGATAAATTGGCCTAAGATTATGAACATGTTGAATTTTTCTAAATTTTTCAAAACAACATTCAAAACTTCATAAATAAATCTTAGTTGATCGTGGAAAATAGAAACATTCATTCATTTATTTAAAATTTGGTGTGTCCAGAATATTTCTCAGAATATAATACCTTACTGAATTAAATTTAGACTTCTTAATTTTTGAAATATATTTATAGGCCGGAACAAAATATTATTATTGAGTTCATTTCAATCCTTTTGAAAGCAAAACTAAAAACTGAATTTTATGCTGAAGCTGAGATGTTTTTGTTGAAATATTCTTTGAGATATTGCATAAATTATGAAAAATATTTTGTAGAATATTTTAAAATAATACTTAAGACTTAAATACCGAGCGATTCTGTTTGCAATAATCATATTCAATAATAATGATAATAAATAAATAACAATAAAGATAATAAATAAAATAAAATACTTGGTTTTATTAAAAAATATCTTTATATTAATTGCAATTCCATCATTTCCACTTAAAATTAAAGTTGAAGTTTTACCGGAAATGACAACAAATTAGCAAAATATCTATAGTAAATTGAACGAAACGATCTAAACAACTGTATAAGTTTGGTATGACTATCAAAATTTGAAGATTAAAAATGTTTTGTTTGAGAATCTATTAAGAGACCAGTTACTTAAAATATTTAATTGAAAATTGTAGCGAGCGGTAATACTGGTGAACCGGCTGGTCACCAAAGGCGGCTAGTAAAAAATAAAGCTGTGAAAATGTGACTAACGACTTAAATTTTTCATTAGCAATGCAAAAATAAAATGTTACATTTTTTTTAATATTATTAAAAAAATGAAGAATTTAAAAATAACTATTGATTTACGAATTTAAAAAAAAAATTGTAGGAGTAAATATTCCTCTAGTAAGCGTTGGATTATGATATTTTAACTCTTGGGGAATTTCATTTATATATTTAAATGTTAACATGCAAACACTACTGCTAATCTATTATTAACTATAGAAAGATATTTGGAAAATGATATTAATCCTTTGCACTTGAAAAGATAATTCGCTGCATGATTATTCACTTAATACCTGGGCCTGTTTATTATACCAAAATATAAATACATGCAGTTGTATTCAGTTGAGTTTTCCTGAAAAATGAATCAACATCTTTTTAATATTCTGTAGACATTTCCAACAATTAAAATTAAAAAAGTAAATAAATAAAATTTCAAAATGATGCACCTTCTTGAATGGTGACTGAAAGAAGACATTCAAGTGCAAAGGTTTAAATTAATTACTACAAATAAGGCCATATTTTTCCAATTCTTCTATTCATAATCATAAAATTCATCGCCAGTAAGTTTCACAATTAATATGAGATTTTAAAAAAAATATGAATATAAATCGAAGAGAAAAGGGGGAGTTGCGGGAATTTAAGTCCTTCTGCAAGAATTGGCCCGTCGATTGCATTGTCACTACGTGAACGCGCCTCATTAGTCAAACTGTTTCATCAGCGGGATGAAAATGCCAGTGCTGCTCTTTGTGAATACAGGCGGTTAAAACAGTTACGTAGAGGACCGATGACCATAACTGACTTACGAAGAATGGTTGAAAGACTTGAAACAACATCAATTCTTGGTGTGAAGTCAGGCCGAGGACGTAAAGGTATCAAGCAGGAACAAATTAGAGAAATTGCAATCGCCGTTATGGATCGGGCGATAGCTAATAAATAGGTTATCAGCAGTGCACGTTCAATATCACGGCAAATAGATATTCCGCTCTCGACGGTACAGAAGATATTGCGTAAGGTCCTGAAATTTTATCCGTTTAAGATAACACCCAATAACTGATAATACTGATCTGAATCATGGCAATTTCTGGTGGTGGGGCTACTTGAAAAGCGCAGGCATGTTCCTGACATTCCTACTTTAAAAGATCAAACATGTCAGACGAATAATTCCGATAGGAAGCGAGCACCGTCGAAAATCTCGTGTACCGCATGCAATTATTGGAACATCAAGTGGGTGGTCACTTTGAGCCAAATTTGTGAATTGATAATAATAAGTGTTTTTCATTGGTATTTGGTGTGTTGCTATTAGATGCTTCCATTAGCAGTAATGTATTCTTTTTTCACGCTTCATATGCTTACAGCGCCAGGCCTATCGTCGTTTTTTGGTACTAATATTTTTTCTTAACAAATCGAAACCACATACTTTAATGTGTATGGTGGCCAAACTTTGTCATGTTTCGTCCAGTACATAACACGCTACAGGGCTCCGAACACCTCCTGTTATTTCTTGATCACTCTGTATATAGATTTTGTTGTTAAGATATGCAATCTCTGTTACAAGTGTGTACTCTTTTATTTTTTCTTTACTCTCCGTTATTATATGCTAATAGAATTATTTAACAAAATAATGTTTCAGTTTTATAAGTTCATTTTATTTCCTTCCTACAGCTTGCATCCTTTAAGACGAAATGATCAAGTGGCTCCTTTTAGTTATGAAAGTCTTCGTTTCCAATTCCGTGCCACATTGAACACTGTACGTTTCTAGCATTCTGTCTTTACTTTAAAATAAACCATTATAGATAGCAACAGATTAATTAAGTAGAATTTATCTTCTGTAGAATTTCCCTAAATATGACAGAACAGGATTATTATCTGGATAGAATCGATGTATCGATTATCCAAAATCCGGTCAAATCCATATCAAAACTTGTCCATATCAAACTTAGTTTCGTTTTATTAAATAATGAAATAATATTATCTATAAGTTGCTTTAATCAATAAATCGCAAAAACTATATATGTGTTAACAATTATTTTATGCCGCTTAATCTAAAAAAATAATATATATATATATATATATATATATATATATATA
>JAPMOR010002428.1:310827-330004 GCA_026543865.1 Argiope aurantia
TGTCTCTTAACAATCTTCTTCACACAAAAGGAAAAATATATCTGAAATGAGTTCATTTTATTTATATAATTAACACGCTATTTAGGCAGTAACTTACCGTTTTCTGAGAAACGACCTCCTGGTGAAAAATATGTTTAGATATTAAAAAGACATCTGACTTAGCAAATATTACTGCGAAATTTTAGATTATTTAGGATATTTGACATGGAACACAATTTAGTCAGGCATACTTCGATATACTGAAATAATGTTGCTAACGATGTGCGATGAAAAATAATAAATAATAATTAAATAAAAATATTATAATTAAAATTCGGCTTTTAGGAAAGTCATATCACTGACTCTCTGACCCACCCGAAGACACACGGATAAAGAAAACTGAATGACCGGACCGCCGCAACAGCAACACTGGCGGGAACTGTGGTTGAGTCCTAAGGACCATCACCGGTCACGGTACAACACTTCCCGAAGGAAGTACATCCCGTCATCGATGGGAGGAGCCAAATCCTCCACCTTTTTGTGTACCCTCCAGGGTGGTGAGATCCAACCACCATACCGGAAACATCTCATCCTCATTTCGAGGTGCCCCCCGGGGGATCGGCTTTTAGGAAAGTCAACCATCTAACTCTCCGACCCGCCCAAAGGCACACGGATTTAAACCATAAAACTGAATGACCGGACCGCCGCAACAGCAATTGGCGGGAACTGTGGTTGAGTCTTAAGGGCCATCACCGGCCACGGTACAACCCTTCCCGAAGGAAGTACGTCCCGTCATCGATGGGAGGAGTTAGATCCCCCACCTATTAGTGTTCCCTCCAGGGTGGCGAGATCCAACCACCATGCAGGAAGCATCTCATCCTCATTTCGAGGTGCCCCCGGGGGGTTCGGCTTTTTAGGAAAAAGAAAAGTGATTCGTAAGAGTATTTTATTTCCTAAAACACTATATTATCACAAATCTGTAATGTTGCTTCCCAGCACGATTAATTCAATCACTGGAAAGATCGTTTTACCATTAGCTTTGTTCGATGCTGATCGATTGCCGAATCAATAACCCCAGGGTTTGGCGACAAACGGAGAACATTTGGCGACAAAATAGATGACACTGGGATCTTTCAGCATTTTTGTGATACAGCCAATAGGAACCGAGATGTACCTGATTGTTCCAGAACCTTCTTCGCCCGGCTCCGAGAACTAAAACAGGCTGGCAGTCTAAGTTGAAAGTACTCGTGTATTGAATCGTGGAAAGAGTCAATGGCGTATAATTGAATCAATCCAGCGAAGAGCAAGCTCTGTATGAAGTTCAAGCGATTGCTGAATTGAGCTGTGTGCTGAGCTCGGTTGTTTATTATAGAAGCAGGATCGAGTCGTGTGAGGATTAGCCAGTCTTGTAGTAGTGAGTCGACAGTTGGAGCGAGAAAACAGTGGAAAATTGCAGGCATCTGGAGAGACCGTACAGTATGGCTACTTGGATTCCCTCCTCCTGCTGAATTCTGTCTGGCCGCTTTGTGAGCTGTAGTTGTTATTACTACCGATTACTACTTGTGGGCTGCTGTTTGTTGTAGTGTGTTGCCTGTGTATTCGTGTCTTTGTGTTTAATAAACGTCGTCGTTTGTTACTGAGGCTTGTTGATTATGTTTCTTCATCGACTAACCAATCGAAAGAACCCCTGAGGTCCATAATAATATAAATAAATTTAAAAAGAATGAAAAATATTGTTTAAAAGTAAATTTGCAGTTTAAGACGAAATTTCAGACTGCAAAATTGCAAATTAAGACAATTTGCAATTTCTCAAACTATTACAAAAAAAATACAAAAACTTCAATTTATCTTCCTGAATTTCCATGTGACAATTTCGCTTTTGAACAGAATTCTTTTCTATAAAGGATTTCTCAATTATCGACGATTGCTTAAGAAATTAAAATTCCAGAATAATTTATTTGGTTAGAAGTAAATCATCATTGCAAACTCTTTCAAATATTTAAAGAATGCTAAGAATGATGAAAACATGATAGCTCTTTCTTTCATGTAAGAAAGTAAAAATTATTTAAGAATATGAAAGTATTTATTTATTTTCATTTAATCAAAATTAGAGATATCGATAAATATTATTTCTTAAATAAAAGTATTTTAGTGAAATTTAAACTCTTCATTAAACAAAAATAACATTCTTAAACTTCCACATGGCTTAAAAATCAAATGCTTCCAATGGACTGAGTCTAAGTTTTATTAGATTAAGTAAAAAAACCAAATTTAGCTCAGTAAAATGGAATACATACGGTCAATCTGATATTAAAATAAAAGAAAGTTCGAAGCGTTAATTAAATTAGTTAATTTAGTAAATATAAAGCTAAGGGAATAAACAAAATGTGCAATTATGTTTACTCGAAAGTCATGCGTGCATCAACGTTCGATTAAATATGTTTACATTCTTGAGAGACATTTCGTCGCCTTGGATTCACTGATACTCTAGAGATTTGGAGGATTTCTGGCAAAAGATCCTGAAAGGAAACCGCGCCATTCTCTCCATATTATTCGCGTTAAAATGATTCGTTCCACTGAGAGAGAAGAAGCCTTTCAATTTGATTCACTGCGCCATGTGGATATTTATTTTACTAAGAGCCACTACTTTCAAACTCTCATTTGGAACTAGGAAGGGATTCATCTGACAAAGTATTTACTTTTCCCTTCAAAATAGTTTGAATCACGCAAACTTTATCACAACCTATCAGGGAACTTGGACAGAGTGGAAATATATGTTTGGAGAGTAAACAAGGCTTTTCAAACTCGATTTGCCCGGAGAAATTCACAGAGCAGAAATCTACCGGAAAACATCAAATATGTTATTGATTATTATGCTGTTTCGAGAAAATAATTGTTTAGAACGGAAACAAAATTTTAAAGGCTATATTTGTTTTTATTATATTCTTCCTTAATAAATCTAATAGAGATAAATCTCTAAAGATAAATAATTTATTTTTATGTTTTTAATGCAAATTCTTTTATCCATTTCAATATTTTTTTGCATCAAACTTAATGAATATATAAAAATTTAAACTTCTTTATAAAATAAAACTATAGCTTATTTATAAAATTTTGCAACCACAATGAATAAAATTAATGTTACAATTTTCAGTTTAAAACCATTTATTTTTGTGCTGTAATTCATTTCAATGAAAGTATATTTTAATTATGAATGATTAAAGATCTATTAATGATGATTAATTATTAAGATTACTTGATAAAATAAAACTATGAGTTATTTATAAAATAATGTTACCACTATGAATAAAATTAATACTGTAATTTTCAGTTTAATAACATTCATTTTTTGCGCTCTAATTTATTTCGATGAAAATAGATTTTAATCATAAATTATATATATTTCAATCTCAAATAATTTAAGATGCATTTAATTTGGAGTATAATCTATTTTTTTATATCACATGGCCCCTAAATGTAGGAACATCTTCAAAAATCATTTTTCTATTGATACGCTGCCCCTTTAAAGATAAAAGTAAAAATATTTTACATTTCATTCAAACTTCTGAGAAGATACTTTTTAAATTCTTCTCTCATATTAAACCGAAAGGAAGAGAAGCTCCATGAAAATAATAATTTGCAGTAAAATTTTATTTTCATTATTTATGAGACTTGTGCTCCTCTCATTTTTTAATTTTCCACTCATTCTTCTCCTTTTTTCAAATCAAATGGTATTTTTTTCCGTCTGTTTTTCAATGGCCGTTTCGTAGCAGGGGAAGATTTTTAGATTAGTATTTTAAAAGGACAATCCATATTTTGTTAAATTACAGATTTGATATCATAGTTCTATACCCTCTTTCTGATGTTCGAGTCATATTGTTTAAGTGAAAGAATACTTCAAAATGATGCATATGGGCTTTGAATTTTTTTACGACATTATTATTTTGCCTTTATTGCCGATATTGGTGAAAAGAAAAGAAAAAAATGTTTTTTAATATCTTTTAAAATATAGAATAATATGAATTCTAAATTTATTTTTTAAACGAAACATAACATGTTTTGAATGAATGTGCAATATAAGAAGAAATAATAAGTGTAAATAATAAGAGGAACCATTTATCTGCATAAAAGTCGGTCTTTCTAAAAATAATCTTATTGTTTGGAAAAACAATAAAATGAAAACAAAAATATTCATCAACATTATAATAGTATTGCTTCCGTCAGAGTAAATCTAATTATATTTACCACAGAAAATTTTTTGAAGCTATGTGAAATTTTTTTAACTGAAAGAAAGGAAACACATAAATAAAAATAATATATTAATAATATTTGGAAAATAATTATTTGATAATAAGGACTCTAACTGAAAAATACTTCTTTAAATATAGAAAATCTGAATAGAGTTATTTTATAAAATATATGGCAGAATATATTTCTTTACGAAATTTGATCCCGAATGTTATTTTTTGATGTTTGATAATAGTGTATTTAAAAAAACCAAGATTGTTTTCAGAAATACTTATACCTAATATTGAAATCAATTCCACAAAACTGTTCGCCATAAATCATTCCATATATAAGTTATATAAGTAATTCTGATATCGCTATATGCAACGTACGATAATTAGCAAGATGAATTTCATATAAATTCATTTTTTTCTTATTTTTCTTCTCAATATATTGTCTTGTTAAGTCTATAAAAGCTCTTCAAAATTGGTAATAATAATTATAATCAATAAATATATTCAAAACTAAGTTAATATTGTATAAAAGAAAAAACTTGTTTTTATGCGAAACATCTATTAAATTGAAATTATGTGAAACATCTACTTCACTTTCCTCAAATATTATCGTTTTCTCGTTTCTATTGGAAACTGCACACAAGCATGGCTAAGTGCATGAAATAAATTGTAAATGCCTGATATATTAATGTTCAACCTCTATCAGCTTTTTAAAAAAATTAATTGGCTTTTTTATTATCCCCCACACTAGGTATTGATAATAAATATTTATGCCGTATTTCCTCATCCAGTTTGATAATAATTATTATTAATAGCTAATATTTCGATATGCAAATGCTTTTATTGATATCTTTGAAAGTCGTCCAAAATTAAAAACAGCATAATTTATGTCACAAACTCAGATTATATTTCATTTCAGTTTGAAAAATTTCAGCTTATCCTACAAACTTATTCGATGCATTGTGGGACAAGTGGATGAGCCTAAGCGCTTATAATATGAAGGCGAGAGAAAAGCATGAAACGTACTACATAACTAAGGCTTAATGTATAAAGAGGGGGAAAAATGGAAAATAACTTAACTGCACCCAGTTGAAAATTTTGGTGGATTATTGAGAGGTACTCCACAATTTTATTTAATGACGAAAGTGAAAATTTTTCTCTTTTCCTTTCGTAAATATTTTTTGAAGCCTTCGTTTGTTTTATCTTTCTGCATTACTAAGTATTCTGTATTACCTAATACGAACCAATGATACATCAAAAGCATTTTTATTTTAATAATATAGAGCGACCATTAAAGAAATCCTATCTGATAAAAGGATAATATGTCCTGAAGTGGAAAAGGAGAAAAGTTTTTTGAAAGGAGAAAGAAAAAAATTGTATGAGGCTATTATAAGAGATTACATCAAAGCGGTTGATAAAGTAAACTAAGGATTCTCTGAAGGCATTTTGTGGTTAGTATAAATATTAGTTCATCAAAACAAGAATTATTATTTAAAATTTCTCAACTAAATGTGGGGAACAAAAGAATTAGTTTGAACTGCTGTGTGAAAATATGAGTTAATGTATTCAGAAATATTAACAAATAAAATCAAAATAAATATTTCGTAATAAGTTATCATAAACTACATTTCATAACATATAAAATTTTTAAAAACAGTTAACAATAAAATTTGACATTGAGTGAAAGTTATCTCAAAGCAAAATTCTCGGAAAATTTAAAAAGCAAATAAATGAAAATTAAACTAAAATTTTCTAGACATTACAGGGTTGATATTCCAGTCATGGTTTCCTATAAATGTCCTTTTGTACTTTCTTTTCAATGCCTTTCTTATTGCATCAATTCCAACTTTTCAGTTAGTTTCGATTTCAAGTTAAGCTTTTATTTAATAACGAACAAATCATATCCTAGATTCAGATATAATACCAACGCTCTCCTTTTTTACAGTATAATTCAACAATTCATAAAGTTTGATAAGTTTTTATATAAATACAGAAAACAAGTATTTCTGAAAACAGAAAAAAAAACTTAACAATGATAAAACATTTCAATAAAAGAACAATAGAAAGCATTAATTTTTAAATTTTTCTGTTGTATGACGTAAAATAAAAAGTGCATTTTCAGGGAATATTGAGAGAAAGAGTACGAATGTCTCTTTTCTTTCATGTGAATCCATACATTCGTGAAAAAACATCTTTTAACGAAGCTCTGATTCAAAGAGAAGTTTCATTCAAAATGTACGCAGTAATGGAAACGAAAGGATTTGTTTTAAATGATGCTTTACTTTTGTCTGAGAGAGAGATCCAAGTCTCGTTTTTCTTGCAGCATTGCCTGCATATATTTTGTTCATGAAAAATGCTTCTTTCAGATATTCATGAATATTTCCATTTCAAGTTTACCGCCTGATTTTTGCCGGGCTTATTTTTCTCTGTCGAAGAGATGAAAATCCAAAGTTAATGAAAGATGGTTTTGACTGAAGTACTAAATAAAAATGAGGCTGATGGTTTTTAGATATGGCATAGATACAATAACAGAATATAAATAATGATATAAATTATGAAATAATGCATGTACTGAAACTGAATATACAAAAAAAAGGAAAACATTTTTCGAGAGTGACTTAATAAAATTGCACGATTACGGGACTATAGTTTGTGTATTAATTTCTTCGATAATTATTTTGGATTTTAGAGCAGCAGTTTTTTATGCGATTTTATGCAAGAAATCTCAGTATGTAAGAAATAAAATACTATTGTCTTAGTAAAAAATTATTTATTATAAGAAAATAAAAAGTTTTTAAAATTTATCAAATATTATTCTAAATTTTAAAATTAATTCGACGAAAGATTTAAAAATTCGAGGATACAAAATTAATCAATCGAAATCAAGCGATTCTGTATATAATTTGATATATTTTTGCTTATAAAAAAGGGTATCTTGGAAATTTTTCCGACTCAACATCCTGTTTCATCTATGAAACGAAACATCGATGTCAATTCGAAATCAAGGCATCACGTTTCGGCATTGCTCAGCGAAAATAATGTTAATAAAATTATCATCGCATATATTAATGTTTATTAGATATAAAAGCTTAACAAAATGCGAAATAGTCTGAAAATTTAACTAGTGAAATATAGATTTATGCATTTCTTCATCTATATATTAATTTGCTTTAGTAATTTTGATTTAAAATATAGGAAATGTCTAACGTGAGTCATTTATCATGACTTTCATCAACTTCAATGAAATGCTATAAAAACTTATGTCATCAGACGTTCCAAAGAAATAAATTAAAAATAATAACTCATACTTGATTGAAGAGAAATATATTCAGTATATATTCAAAAGGAAGTCGAATCGAAACTTTGGGAATCTGAATGGCCCAGTTCACAATTTTCTCAGAACTGAGCAAGGATTCAAATTATATCTCATTGCATCAATACGTATGTCTGAACATACATCTGTCCGCCTGCAGCGCTGAAACGGAGTTAAAAATGTCCAGGCAGTTTTGTTCTCTGTTATTATCGAATTTGAGATCCACTTTTGTTGTGGCGTAGAGCAATTGAGATAGGTTCTTTTTATGTTTAAATTGACTGATTTGGCAATGTGCGAGTAAAGCTAAGGATCAATACAAAAGTGGGCGTCCGAAAGCACATGGCTTAAATAGAACGGTCGAAACGACGAACAGAATATGCGTGAGCTTAGATGAATCTTAAGGACATCACCGCCAACGCCATAACCCTCCCAATAGGAGGCATATCTTGTTATTATTAGAAGGTAGCCGATCTCACACCATTTCTGTGCTCATCAGAAATATAAGAATCAATCAGCATACAGGCAGCTAGCTCCTCATCACTAAATCTAAGGTGCCCCTAGAAAAATCTAAACATGAATAATAATTAGTTATCGTATCATAAATATTACATTTTATTTACGTTTTTTATGGTAGATTGTAGCAAAGATGAATAAGTTGAGATCTGCAATTTTTATTTTTTTATATTTATGAATATTTTGAAAAAATTGCATTTCAAATGAAGGGTATTGCTAATATTTCCTCTCGGCATTATTTTTATTTCATATTTGCCATTGTATTCCTTTATATTAGTGGATCACAATTTGTTTCAAACCGATTTTAATTATTAGTTTTGATTTGATTGTTCGTAAAAATTATGGAAAAAGAAAATCTTACTTTACGGAAACAAAAATTTTAATGCTACCCTATATTTATATCTAAAGTGTATCACAGGTGATTTTTTATCTCATAAGAATTCTGCCAATGTTCGTATAGATTTTTTGCCACAACTTTTGTTATTAATCTGTGACAATCATATGCGAGATATTGTTAATGAGATAACAACCAATCTAAACGGGCGCATCTTCTAGTAATGAAATATCTGGCGTGAGTTAATATCTAACATTGGACAGGTTAAGTTCTTTCAATCATTTTCGTTTTGAAAGAAAACATGCTTTTCATTCCAACAGATGCTTTATGCAGGTTAGAAATCTTAAAGCTATCTCCTGGTTTTCATCCTACACTTTATTCTAGATCCTAAAAAGTTAGATTATATGGCAGAAAACGTTTCCTTTTATTTATGCGTTTTTCTTAAATATTTCTGATTTTTTTTAATCTACGTTAATATTCACAAATCTAAATATTTTTGAGAAATATGATTTATATCGATTAAATACAAAAATTGGCTATGTAACTTGAATTTTATGTTTTTCTATTTCCAAACTCATAACGCAGTTCATTCAATTCGTGTAAAATCGTAAAACAAGCTCATTTGATTAATTAAATACAAACACTGATTCCAATGCAATCTTCGTTACTGATTTATTTTCATTGGCCATTTGGCTCCTTTTTGTTATTTGCACAGAAACACATTAAGTTTATTGAATATTCATTTTCTTATATTAGATGTCACTTCGATTATAAGTTCGAGAATACTTCTTTATAATATTATTCATATGAGCATTCTGTATAAGAAAATACCAAACATAATTAATTATTAAATGTAGAAAACGATGAAAATTGTAGATCATTAATTGAACATCTTACTTGATATTGGTTTTATTACCAACGTTATTGAAGTTATTACCAAATGGAGTGGGAGAAGAATGTGGTGGAGGATTTGTAAAACTTTTATTTGTTGAATGAAGACTTCAACACTTACATAATTTTCTGTGCATGCGTGACAGCAGCGCCATGCATTCCTTGTAAAAAGCGAAGAACAAACGGCTTGTTAGAAGTTCATTCTTGACTATCGATGTGTTCTTGACTGTTGCTCGTGACTGATTATTGATGTGTTCTTAATATAGTTCCTACCTCACCTCAACGTGCTTTACTGGTAAAACAGTACTACACTAGACAGCGTAATGTTATGGGTGCTCTTAAGCAAACCTACATGTCTGGAAACAGAACATAAGACGGACTGTTATGAACATCAAAACTGTCAGTTTACACGCAGCAGTGGAGAACGTCATACATAGTATGCAATACGTTGTACTCAACGAAGGTTAGCAAATTGAAAGTGTTGCAGAATGACTAGGGGACTCTAAGGTTCCTGAATAAAAGATTATTTTCTGATAGTTTCATGAATTTATTTATAACTGCACTCCGACAGTATTTCCTCATCGACAACTTTTGGTACTAATTATTTTCTTCCTCGGAATTCATCTTTCCATGCCTTCCACAATTTGTATATGAAATATGGTTTCATTTCGTTCATTGGTTTCAGCTGCAAATGCTGCCAAGCAGGGAAAGTTATTTTATGGCCAACCTGTATAATAAAATCCCCAAATTATTCATCCCAATAAATAAGACAAGATCGTTTTAATTACATAATCACTTTTAGCTGCTAAGTTACAAAACCATAATTCCTGCACAAATTTCCAATGTTAACCCGAAACTGAGAGAAGACGCGATATTACATTGAATGTCGCTAAACAAGCCAACCAGAGAGCATAAAACACACCTATACTAGCACCTATTGTTAAAGAATTCATAAATGTCCATTTGATAGCTGAGTCTACTGTACCAAGATTAACCGAATGGCATCTCCTACAACTAACCTTTGATGTCAAAAGCACCAGCGAATCACCCCAAACAGAATTTCTCGGTATCCACTAATTCACTTCTATCGAGTTGCATGAATTTGTGAAAGGATATATCAAAATTCTGAATTCAGAAGCAATATTCTGTGAATGTCGAGATGTACCTGTCATTCATTTATCCCTTCAAAGGGAGGTTCAGAATGGAGATGGTAGAGAAGGTATCGCTTACATAGATGTTAATGATGTTAAATAGAGATGCAGTTTTCGTGTTCGGAAAAAAAATTCTTTTCGCCCCCAACTGTCGTGGTATTTCAAAAAGGAATGCAAAAAAGTTCAGAGCCGAGACAGATCTGTATCTATTTTCTCTTTAAATTCATCAAATTAAGATATCATTGTTCAAAACCCTTAAAAATGTATTCGTGTTAGGATGAATTGTAAATTGTTACTTTAAACATTTGCATTGCGCGCAGTTTTGCAGAATCTCTTTAACAAGTAATATCACTGTAATAATATGTATCCAAGTCTTTAATTTTAATAATTTTCTTTCACGAATAGGTGCATTTATGCAATTCAGGAACCAAAAGCTTTTTTTATTGATGGACTCTTTATCAAAGATTGTACTAAACTGCCTATAAATTCCTGGAAAAAAATCGAAGAAATGCAAAATGTTGCACAGCCAATTATTTATTTTATAAAAGCCAAAATTTATTTTATTTCTTTATGAAATGAATAATCAATCATAGAATTTCTTTTTCGTATTTATTGCGAAGTTAGTAGTAATGTCTCAAAATTAGTGTTTTGAAGTTGTTTCCAACTTTCGCAGCTACATCCACAATTTTTTAATGTGATAAAAGTGTTGGCACGAAAACTAAATATTATGATTCATATTTTGCATAATTTTGTTACTTCTAATTTGTGATTAAAAAATAAAATTTTCAAAGATTTTTTAGATTTATATAGATTCTGTCATTAATTATTTCCATTTTTTTAGAATATATACGATATCAAAATAGTTCGCCAGTAATTATAAGGAAACTAGTCAAAGGATAAACTAGAAGAAGTGATTTTCCATAATGTTTTGTTGATAACTTAACAATATCTGATGTACTTTCATCTTACAAACGATATCTTTTCATGGCCAATAACAAAATATTAATTTTTATAATAAACAACAAATCCAAATTTTCAGCAATTCAGAAATGTTGTTGAATATGGAATCAATTTATGTTACAAGATAAGGATCAAATCTAAAATGATATTTTACGAATCCGTTCTACATCTTATGGAGAAATCAAGAACGTCAGATTTCAGCGCAGAATAATAAGATGCTACATGAAATAACGCTTGTAATCGCATGATGAAATCATCGAAAATAATTCCAATGGCACCAAAATGTGTATACTAAGAATTACAAAAGTATATCTTAAGTTATTATAAAACAGATCTTTTTGTAATTATGTTCGTAAAACTTTGCCAAATATATTGGAGTCAGAATTAAATATTTTACTATATTATTTAGCAAAATAAAATTTATTGTATCATTTAAGTTGTAGAAGATTCAATATAATTCCATTCATGATTAAAACGCTCTTGGGTTTAGTAAATTGAATTAAGTCAAATTTAAGTGAGAAGGCAAAATTTACAATCATGATTATTGGAAAGTGTGTTGACATTTTTGCAAGACTTTTGGTCGCATTGCATTAACTTAGTCACTCTTGAGACCAGGACAATTTCTAATCAACAGGTCTTGAAAGGAAACCACACCGATCCTACTATATCATCCGCGTTAAAATGATTCGTTCCACTGAGAGAGAAAAAGCCTTTCAGTTTGAATCACAGCTCCATGTGGATATTTATTTTACTAAAAGTCACTACTTTCAAACTCTCATTTGGAACTCGGAATGGGTTGGTCTGACAAAGTATTTACTTTTCCCTTCAAAATAGTTTGAATCATGCAAACTTTATCACAACCTATCAGGGAACTTGGACAGAGTTAAAATATTTGTTTCTAAATAAACAAGTTTTCTCAAACACTGTTGCTCTGAGAGATTCGAAGAGCTCAAATCTACTAGAAAATATCGAGTAGATATCTATTTATTATCTACTAGCCGCCTTTGGCGACCAGCCAGTTCGCCAGTATTACCACTCGCTACAATTTTCAATTAAATATTTTAAGTATCTGGTCTCTTAAAGGATTCTCAAACAAAACATTTTTAATCTTCAAATTTTGATAGTCATACCAAACTTATATTGTTTAGATCGTTTCGTTCAATTTACTATATTTATTTTGCTAATTTGTTGCCATTTCCGGTAAAACTTCAACTTTAATTAAAAATGTAAATGACGAAATTGCAATTAATATTAAGATATTTTTTAATAAAACCAAGCGTTTTATTTTATTTATCATCTTTATTGTTATTTATTAATTATTATTATTATTGAATATGAGTATTGCAAACAGAATCGCTCGGTATTTAAGTCTTATGTTAACTACAAAATATTTTTCATAGTTTATGTAATATCTCAAACAATAATTCAACAAAAATTTCTGAGATTCAGTATAAAATTCAGTTTTTAGTTTTGCTTTCAAAAGGATTGAAATGAAATCAATAATAATATTTTGTTCCTGCTTATAAATATATTTCAAAAATTATGAAGTCTAAATTTAATGCAGTAAGGTATCATATTCTGAGAAATATTCTGGACACACCAAATTTTAAATAAATGAATGAATGTTTCTATTTTCCACGATCATTTAAGATTTATTTATGAAGTTTTGAATGTTAAAAATTTAGAAAAACTCACCATTTTCATAATCTTAGGCCAATTAATCTTGAGAAACCAACGCGCTTATTCTCGTATTTTCTTTGAAACGATCGATGAAAAATCTAAAATTATCCTTTTTTTATTGAATAGTGATATTCAAATCTTCATAAATCAGTCAGTTTAAGTGATTTGAAATTAACTCTTAAAAGTCAGTGATTTAGTTGATTGGAAATTAACTCTATGATCACCATAAAATCTGTGCTTTCTCTTTTGGTGTATGCATTCTCCTTAATATCCGATCGAATAAAACATCACATACAAAAGTACTACATAGTACTAACACATCAAAAGTAAACATAACATTTCAATAGTTGCCAAAAACAAAAGAGTGAAAAATGCAATTAATAAGCAGACGATATTTAGAAAAGTACAGATATTTAGACTGGAAAATAAAATTATATGAAATTAAAAACACGCGCAGACGATATTTACAAAAGTAAAAATATTCAAACCTGAGAAGGAAAATATATGAGTTATTCCATCAATCATCTTTAGCCATACCAATAAATGCCATAAGTTTGTTTACATCTTCATTATTTTATGAGTCATTAAACATCAAAATGGATCCGGGACTGAATAAACACCCTGTATAGAGAGTGTAAAAGATCATAAAATAATTTTTCTTGAATTTATTTTTTAGAAAAAATAATATTTCATATTTGTTTCATTTCTTACAGACACTTGCCGAAAATTATAATTTTGCAGATTTCATTTCCAAAAAGATTTAATTTATTTTCAGTTAGAGCTTTAATCAATGTGATGGCAACGCTTTGAAAAAAGCTATTTTTTTCTCGTGAATGCGAAACGTGCTTAATCCTCATTTTTATTTTTGACGAAAAATATTATTGAAAAATATAGTTAAAATATTTATTTAAAAATTCATTAAAAATAGAAATTTAATTTTAAGATTAAAACAGTAGTATCATTTAAAAGATAAATTTTTGATCTTTAACTTCACGTAAAAATCTTTTTTGTGCGGTAATATTTTCGGCAGTTATAGCAGAAACACGTCAAAATTTCGCTTAATTTTTAAATAAATAAAATTCTAGTTAAAAATTCGAAAAAATAACCCCCAGGTGCACATTCCCGACCTCCAAGGTATACACGTGCCAAATTTGGTAGCTGTAGGTTGAATGGTCTGGTCTGTAGAGGGCCAACACACACACACACACATTGAGCTTTATTATAAGTACTAGCCGCCTTTGGCGACCAGCCGTTTCGCCAATATTACCGCTCGCTACAATTTTCAATTAAATATTTTAAGTAACTGGTGTCTTA
Source organism: Argiope aurantia (assembly GCA_026543865.1). NCBI lineage: Eukaryota > Metazoa > Arthropoda > Arachnida > Araneae > Araneidae > Argiope > Argiope aurantia. The sequence continues at coordinate 325,204 of JAPMOR010002428.1, forward strand.
ATAGATTCTCAAACAAAACATTTTTAATCTTCAAATTTTGATAGCCATACCAAACTTATACTGTTGTTTAGATCGTTTCGTTCAATTTACTCTATATATTTTGCTAATTTGTTGTCAATTCCGGTAAAACGTCAACTTTAATTTAAAGTGAAAATGATGAAATTGCAATTAATATAAAGATATTTTTTAATAAAACCAAGCGTTTTATCTTATTTATCATCTTTATTGCTATTTATTTATTACTATTATTATTGAATATGAGTATTGCAAACAGAATATCTCGGTATTTAAGTCTTATGTGAACTACAAAATATTTTTGATAATTTATGTAATATCTCAAAGAATAATTCAACAAAAATTTCTCAGATTTAGCATAAAATTCAGTTTTTAGTTTTGCTTTCAAAAGGATTGAAATGAAATCAATAATAATATTTTGTTCCAGCCTATAAATATATTTCAAAAATTATGAAATCTAAATTTAATGCAGTAAGGTATCATATTCTGAGAAATATTCTGGACACACCAAATTTTAAATAAATGAATGAATGTTTCTATTTTCCACGATCAACTAAGACTTATTTATGAAGTTTCGAATGTTAAAAATCTAGAAAAACTCAACATTTTCATAATCTTAGGCCAATTATTCTTAGAAACCGGCGCGCTGATTGGCGTATTTTTTTTTGAAACGATCGATGGAAAATCTAAAATTATCCTTTTTTTTATTGAATAGTGATATTCAAATTTTCATAAATCAGTCAGTTTAAGTGATTGATTTAGTTGAATGGAAATTAACTCTTTTTATTTAAAATATTAGTGTTTCAAGAGCATTTTGTTATTCGTGATTTCGACAGCAGAAGCTTTATGTAAAATCAAAAATTCGTTATTTATTAGAGCATTTATTGAATTAAGTTACATAAAATATAATCATTTTTCTATTTAAACCATTTTAGTAAATCTGTTGTGTTCATGCGTCAACAAAAATAGAATGCAGACAAACTTATTATGAAACTAAATCTTATTACATTATAGATAATATTATCAAATTTACATCAACTTATTTTCATTCAAAATTCTAGCATTGTTTTTAAACAACAAATTAAAAGTTCCAAAAATATCACTGTTGCCAATCTGAATTTCACAACTATTTACAAAATAAAATTTATAATTATTAAAATAATCGTTTGCTACTTTTAAATAAAATATTTACGATTTATGTCGCAACAGATCTTTATCTTACTAAAGGTTTACAAATTAGCCGTGTGGCCCTGATTTGAATGGATATCTTGTTCATATTAAACAAAACTTGCCTTAAAATAAAACTTATTTATTGGATTAATAATATATAGAGTGTAAAAGATCATAAAAGAATTTTTCTTGAATTTATTTTTTAGAAAAAATAATATTTCATATTTGTTTCATTTCCTATAGACACGTGACGAAAATTATATTTTTACAGATTTCATTTCCAAAAAGATTTAATTTATTTTCAGTTAGAGCTTTAATCAATGTGATGGCAACACTTTGAAAAAAGCTATTTTTTTCTCCTGAATGCGAAACGTGCTTAATCCTCATTTTTATTTTTGACGAAAAAAATTATTGAAAAACAAAGTTAAAATATTTATTTAAAAATTCATTAAAAATAGAAATTTAATTTTAAGATTAAAACAGTAGTATCATTTAAAAGATAAATTTTTTATCTTTAACTTCATGTAAAAATCTTTTTTGTGCTGTAATATTTTCGGCAGTTATAGCAGAAACACGTCAAAATTTCGCTTAATTTTTAAATAAATAAAATTCTAATTAAAAATTCGAAAAAATAACCCCCAGGTGCACATTCCCGGCCTCCAAGGTATACACGTGTCAAATTTGGTAGCTGTAGGTTGAATGGTCTGGCCTGTAGAGCGCCAACACACACACACACACACACACATTGAGCTTTATTATAAGTATAGATATAGATAGATATGTCGATTAATTGATACTTATTTATCCTTATGCTATTGATTACTATGCTTTGTCGTGAATATATTTATTCTAAAACAGAAAATTGCTCTTTATAGGAAAAAAAGATAATGTAAATGTTTACATTACATTTTTCAAAGTTATATCAAATTAATTAGCTAAATCATTCTAATAAATACTTTTTAAACTTCTTTCCTTATTTTTAAAATTCAAAATGTCAATATTTTTTATTCGTATATTATTTTTAATAATATTCTTTCATTGTTTTTTTACCTCAAACATCTAAAATTGTATAGATTATACCTGTATCAAATTATAGATGGATTTATAAAATATAGTACAACCAGCATGGGCTGAAAAAATATGTATTATCATTTTCAAACTAAGTTCTTAGATGTACGAAATGAATAAAAAGCAGATCCGTAAGATACATGTTGTTGATTTTTCATGATATAAAATGTTTTTATATGACATACATAGTTTATAGCCTTCAACGGAAACTTGTACAGATTACATTTAATGGGCAAATAGTTTCATGTTGCTGTTGCTGCTTAAGAAATTTGTCATACACAAGCTTGCTGACAAAGCAAGTGATTTTAAGCCGAGTTTAAACGTCTCTTGTTTCAGTAGCACCATTTAGGGCCAAGAGTATGTCTTAGTTACTCATTCATCACAACCCTTTACACAGGGCGGACTTCATTCTTGCATTTCATACACAGATTGCAATTTAGATCTGAATCAGAGAACGATCACCTCAGATCCAGCACCCCAGTGGTATTGTCTCGATTTGGAGGGCATTGTGGCTATGAAAGATTTATACTTGCACCAGCCACTACGTACACGGAAAGTCTACGTGTTGGTGGAGTTCGAACTCACAACCCAATGGAGGCGAAACCATTGACATCTCAGCCAGGCTATTCGGGCACAAATAGCTTTATTTGATTATGAATCGTGGCATTTTTGCTTATTAATAACTTTTGGCTCATCTTTTTACAAAATTAAGCTTAACAAACTATCATTAACAAAAATTATAGTTGCTGTTTAAATGATATACAAATTTTGATTATTATTTACTTTTTTCCCCTTTACAGAAAAGAAAGAAAGTTATGTTCACTCCGTCCCAGTACTTGACCATCCAGAATATTTAAATGACCAGATGTCGCGAGCAGTAACAGGTTTCTTATATCAGTTAAAAAATAGCTATCAGTGACTCATGCACTGATCTTTCTCATATGAGACATGAACCATAATAAAGATGCTATCATTACAGTTACGCCGCCGTTGCTCTTACCTTCAAGAGAAGTAAAATTCGTTTATTCCCTCTGCAGCTTCTCATCCTTGTATTTAAAATACCATTTATTCAGGGAAGGACTTCAAATAAAGAAAACACTTATGAAATTATTTTAAGATATCAATTCATGACCTCTGCTTTTTTCCCGATCTAAAAAGTAATACTGATATCTAGGAACCCGCCTCAATCTATATTCCATAACTTTTTCTGGTAATCAAGTCATTAATCAGAAAATTATACGAAATGTCATTCACATGAAGAATATTACAAAAAAAAAGAACCAATCACAAAAAAGTCCGATCACTTTGTTCTGAAGATTCTATCGGCCTCTTAGTGCTTCTCTTATATGCATGAAGATATACTTGCCTCATGGCAAGAAGATATACTTGCCATGTATCGTTTCACCGTTTCCGGAAAACAGAATGGCGCTACCGGAATGCCAATTACCATGTGAGACATGTTAATTGGCATTCCAGTCAGATGTTACATAACCCGTTATCCCATACATAGTTAAGTACCTGCGAACCGCCAGAGGTGGATCCTTTTTACTAGTAGAGCAATTGCGTCTGGTCATTTGTTGTATCCAGGTGAAGGCCCACAAATGGGTGTCTCGTTGCTTCAAATAGATCCATCATGTCGTCAAGGGAGAAGAAATTCAAAGCATCCAGTTGTTAAACTTTTTTCCTTATGAAGAGACTCTTCAAATCTTTAAGAAACGATCAATCACCAGCAACCATTGTCATTAAGTTTTGAACTGAAATTGGCGTCAGCTGGTGTGAGCTGTGAAATGATTATAATTAACATGTGTTCGGTAGGGGGTCAGTAACAAAGATGGATCCTTAACAGACATTCTCACGATCGAACGAGGGACCATTGAGGAAGCATTGCTGAGCAGCAATGGCAGCAAGGAACTCGTGTACACCAATGTGAAAATAAGAGGTGGAAATCTGACGTAAATAAAATGCGGTACTTTTTTGTTTGAAGAGAGAGAAGAGAGGAGAGCAGTGAGAGGCATCGTAGGAGAAGTCGGTGTTCGAAGTTGTTCCTGTTTTTGTGAGAAACTCCGTGTGATTCGGTTTCTGTGTTAGGATTCATCCGATAAAGATTGGTGGATTTTTGGAGCGACCACTGGAATAGCCGTTTGAGCTACAGCTTGTTGCCGTCTTTTTGGCGTCCATTCTTCGATTTGATAGAAGAATTATTTCATGATTAAACTTTAAACTGTTGTGTGAATTTTGTAAACAACATTAACATGAAAACTATTGGTTTTTCTGTACATATATAAGGATGTAGATAAAATAATAGTTTTGTTACGCTCTTCCTTTATTTGATCGGTCAGGATCAGGATATTACAGTCCCCATATTCGTAAGTCTTTCTTCGATTCCTCGAAGTAAAGTTAAGATCAGTATTAGTTTAAAAAGGACAAAAAAAAATCCATTAAAATAAATATCATAATTTTTCTAATATTGTTAAGTCATCTATACTTATAATAAAACTCAATGTGTGTGTGTGTGTGTGTGTGTGTGTGTGTGTGTGTGTGTGTGTGT
>JAPMOR010002428.1:330014-341365 GCA_026543865.1 Argiope aurantia
GTGTGTGTGTGTGTGTGTGTGTGTGTGTGTGTGTGTGTGTGTGTGTGCGTGCTGGCGTTCTACAGGCCAGACCATTCAACCTACAGCTACCAAATTTGGCACGTGTATACCTTGGATGACGAGAATGTGTACCTGGGGGTTATTTTTTCGAATTTTTAAACATAATTTTATTTATTTAAAAATTAAGCGAAATTTTGGGGTGTTTCTGCTATAACTTCCGAAAATATTACCGCACAAAAATGATTTTTACATGAAGTTAAAGATCAAAAATTTATTTTTAAATTGATACCAATGATTTAACCTTAAAATTAAATTTCTGTTTTCAATGAATTTTTAAATAAATTTTTTAACTATAATTTTCAACAATTTTTTTCGTACAAAATAAAAATAAAATTTAAGCTGCACAAGCACGTTTCGCATTCATGGGGGAAAATTAGCTTTTTCCAAAGTGTTGCCATCACATTGATTAAAGCTCGAGTTAAAATTAAATTAAATCTTTTTGGAAATGAAATCTGCAAAAATATAATTTTCGGCACGTGTCTGTAGGAAATGAAACAAATATGAAATATTATTTTTCCTAAAAAATAAATTCAAGAAAAATTATTTTATAATCTTTTACACTCTCTATATTATTAATCCTATATATCAGTTTTATTTTAAGGCAAGATTTGTTTAATATGAACAGGATATCCATTCAAATCAGGGCCACACAGCTAATTTGTAAACCTTTAGTAAGACACAGATCTGCTAAAATGGTCTAAATGGAAAATGATTATATTTTATGTAACTTGATTCAATAAATGCTCTAATAAATAACGAATTTTTGATTTTACATAAAGCTTCTGCTGTGGAAATCAAGATTAACAAAATGTTCTTGAAACACTATTTTAAATAAAATGAGTTAATTTCCAATCAACTAAATCAATCACTTAAACTGACTGATTTATGAAAATTTGAATGTCACTATTCAATAAAAAAAAGATAATTTTAGATTTTCCATCGATCGTTTCAAAGAAAATACGCCAATCAGCGCGCATGTTTCTCAAGATTAATTGACCTGATTATGAAAATGTTGAGTTTTTCTAAATTTTTAACATTTAAAACTTCATAAATTATTCTTAGTTGATCGTGGAAAATAGAAACATTCATTCATTTATTTAAAATTTGGTGTGTCCAGAATATTTATCAGAATATGATACCTTAATGCATTAAATTTAGACTTCATGATTTTTGAAATATATTTGTAGGCCGGAACAAAATATTATTATTGATTTCATTTCAATCCTTTTGAAAGCAAAACTAAAAACTGAATTTTATGCAGAATGTAAGAAATTTTTGTTGAATTATTCTTTGAGATATTACATAAATTATGAAAAATATTTTGTAGTTCACATAAGACTTAAATACCAAGCGATTCTGTTTGCATATTCAATAATAATAATAATAAATAAATAAATAAATAACGATAAAAATGATAAATAAAATAAAACGCTTGGTTTCATTAAAAAATATCTTTACATAAATTGCAATTTCAGCATTTACACTTTAAATTAAAGTTGAAGTTTTACCGGAAATGACAACAAATTAGGAAAATATATATAGTAAATTGAACGAAACGATCTAAACAACAATTTAAGTTTGGTATGACTATCAAAATTTGAAGATTAAATTTTTTGTTTGAGAAGATATTAAGAGACAAGTTATTTGAAATATTTAATTGAAAAATGTATCGAGCGTTAATACTGGCGAACCGGCTGGTCGCCAAAGGCGGCTAGTTAACAATAAAATGAGATACATCTATAATTCGAGGGTGTATTACTGCATCTTCATGAAAATCCCTCAAAGTAAGAGTTTATTTAGGTTAAGAAATGTTTGTTTTAATGAAAACCACAATTTTATTCTTTTATAAATTATTAATGAAAAAAATCACTATAACTATAAAAAGTGTAATTTCGTATTTTATTTTATGTTAACATATTGCTTTCTATCAACATAACATTTGTTAATATGTTAACATAATGTAACGTTAACTGTTAATATGCTAACATAACATCTGTTAACATATTTTTTATTATTCACAGAAGACAAAAAAGAGAAACTATCTTCAAACACCAGTTCTTGACTACTGCGCAGTCCCCTTAAGGGTAAATGTGTAATGAAACTAGAAGAACGTTTATATTTCTATCAACTCCTGCGACGATTTTTCTTTAAAATGCCTCTCTCAGATTAAGCTGAAAAGAAGAACTCCATTAAAATTGTAATTTAAAGCAAAATTTTGCTTCTATTCATTGATGAGACTCCTCCAATTTTCTTTTCGAATTTTCCGCCTTTCTTTCTCTTTTTGTTGCCCAGAAGATTTCTCAGCTTATCAATGACCGTCTCATAACAGTGAAAATAAAAATTAGATCACTACTTTAAAAAAAGCATTCAATTTTGTGCTGAGTTGTAGTCTTAATACCGTAGTTCTCTTTCCTCTTTTTGAAGTACGAATAATTTTCAACGTGCAGTATGTAAAATTGAAATGAACGAATTCATAAAAGTGCTGCTAACAGATCATGATTGATTCAAATGTTATTTGCTTTTATTGTTGGCATCAATTGAAAAACCTAGAAATTTAAAATGTGAAATGCTTTTTCAGATAACCTTTAAGATAGGGAGTTATATTAAGCAACAAACTTCTTTCTTGAACAAACTTTGAGTTATTTTCAGTAAGTTTGAATTGGTTTCTAAACGTAAATTTGCAAATTATAGAAAAAAGAATATTTTCTAAAAATATATTTCATTTTAAAAGGATTTTTTTTTCTGAAAAAACAAAGAAGATTTTTTAATTTCATCAAATTATAAGGCTACTATTGCTTTTATAGTAAATTATTTATACTCTCTTTTATTCAGAAGGCCTTTATTTTACCAAAATTAAACATCTGTCTTTCTGAAGTTTCTCTTAAACTATTTATAAATGCAAATTATAATGAATGTAGAAAGTGAAAAAGATTGGGAAAAAATTATAATGAAAAAGATTTTGTGAATTATTTATCAAAATGTGAGTAGAATTTTATTTTGAAGTTTTAAAGTTATAATGGTATAAGTAACGTTTAATAAAAGAAATGAAAAACATAAAAATTAGATTTAATAGAGGATGTGAAATAAGACAGAGATTCATTCACCCGCTCACTGATGCCAGTGAATTTCTGAATTATAAATGAAACAACGTTCTGTTTATTAACAAAGTAGTTTGAGGCAAACTTACACCATTATGTGTGCAAGCATTTCTTAAATATCGGCTAAATCTATAACTTTTTCTGCATTGAATTTATATACAAGACAAATTGATTCTAGAATTAATAATTTAAAATATATTAGATGAGTATGAGACTAGTGATGAATGAAATCCTGTATCGGAAGAGAGTCCCTCCAGATTAGATGGTAAGTTTTCTCTGTAACAATATTTTCATCGCTAATGCACATTATCAAGTACAACGACTTTGGCACAGTTCAAAACTGTAATCTAAATTTACCACTGTTTTTTATCATGTTCTCTTAGAGCAATAACAACTGTGCAGAAATTATTGATCACATGATTATATAACTTGTGGTAAATATGCGGTTGCTCTTACTTTCCAAACTACACCGAATTTAAATTATTGAATTATGCACAAAAAATAGACTAATTTGTATTTATGAAGATAGGCACAGCCTTATTTTGAAATGAAAGGGAGAAAAGATTTCGATTGCCTAAAAGGGATAATGATGACTCCAAACGTGTTGCTAACTTCTAATACTGCATCGCACATGGGAAGAAAAATAATAAAAAGCTGGTTAGCATCTTATGCATTTTGAATACATTCCTTGCATTCCCCTGCTTAACGAAATAGTTAATGATAGCACCCCCTTTCCTGCTCATAATCAAGTTATAATCAGCAAGGACTGTTGACCATCAACAGTAATGAACGTTCATCTGTATGAGCTATATCTACTTGGAAGATAGATTGTAGGTGCGAAAAAGAAAAGTATGATAGGCCTTCTGGGATATATTTAAAGAAATCTTATTTTTCTTTCCCTTTTTTATGGTTTCTTGAGAGTAATGAGTTCCAATCTGACGATCTTGTTCAATTTAGAGCCAGAAGTACTAATAACTGAATGTTTATTCAATCTGAGATTTTTGTACAATTTTAATAAAATTACTTTTCTACATAGAATAAAACTTAATAAAAATAATTTCTCACACTGCCTTTATATCCATTTTATTAAGAAATAATAGTCTAAGTCCTGCACAGGGTTGAAGTCATTAGTTTTGTCAATATATAGCGATGTAAGTAGTTTTTATCAGCAGCAAAATTGTAATAATAAACAAATTTCATTTATTTCCAAATCTATGTTAACTTTTGATCAAATAAGCTCAATAGACATGATGTCACAAGATTTTTTCCTCTAAAATTTATTGCAGTAAATTTTGCATTGTGTAAATATTAGGAAAATAAAAATAAAGGCGATTTCTATCGAAGTATTCTTATTCCGTCCATTTGCCTAAACCATATTCCTTTATAAGATTTTTCAAACCTTTAGTCCGAAATATTTTAGCAGAGTAATGTTTTAATCTTGTTTCCCCTTTAAATTATTTTAATTATTATTATTTCGTTTCAATTGTTATTAATTTACTCCCAATTAAAGTTGCACTAAAACTCAAGCACGAAAAATGTATATAATATTGTATTAATGTGTACGTGTATAAACGCAGTACCTAAAAATAATGAAAAATATTATTATAAAATATACTTAACATATTTTTTAATTTATTAAAATTATATGAAACAGTGGAAGAGGTCTCTTCAAAACTTCCTCGCATGTTTCCCAATGGGAATATTATCCTGGAAACCCAACCCCATATAGAATGATGAGCAATGAACAAGGCCGCAAGTGCCACTAATGTTCTTATTTTTATTTAAAGAAACTTGTGCATTAAATGCATGGCACTAATAAATATGGAGACGAAATATCGATCTTTGATGGGAATCTGGCAAGTGACGTGTGGCAAATTTTTGGAAATTAATAGCTGGCACAGGTAGATGCATAAATATCCGAAAAGCGTATATGAATTTTGGACACCTTTTCTTCAACCAAATGAACCAAATTTGATATGAAACTACAACTGTAATCATAATTCGCATACCAAATTTCATTTATTTAAGTCATTAGACCTAAATGTGTATCAAAATACAGACCAACAGACGGTCAACACTTTGACGGATTTGGATCCAAATCTGGTACAGATTTACAAATTTATGCTAAAGCTGTGTTTCGAATTTTATTCATTTTACTCTATACGTTTCATAATTATCGTTTTCAGGGAATTTTAGAAAAATTAACAATGAAAATCGTTTTAATTTGAATTTTTCAGGGGTTTGTTAATGCTTTTGATTTTAAACTTTTTTTAATAATATATAAGTTGTTCTGTTGATAGTAATCAAAAAATTTAAAACATAAATATCATTTTAGATAAGAAATGAAAATATATTTTTGTTCAAATTTAAGCATCTCTTGTAATTTATCTTTATTTTTACTAACTGCATCATCATGGTTTGTTTACTGGAAGCTGCATGCATATACATAGTTAAATGCATGAAGAGAGTTGTTAATTTAAAACGCAATAATTTTTTAAATGTATATACCTTTCATTAATTTTTTTCGTTTTATTACTTCCCATACTTGTGATAAATATTAAATATTTATAAGGCACTTTATCTTTGATTCTAATATTAATTATTTTCAGTGTCAAATATTTCAGATCTAAAATTGTGTTTATTCATAGCTTTGAAAATTGACCACATAGAAGAAAAGAGAAAAAATATGTCACAAATTCAAAGTATAGTTTATTTCAATTCGTAATATATTATCATTTTTAATGAAGTTATCTAACTTATGTATTGCATAATAAAATTAAATCTAAAAGTCTAAGTATTATATCAAAGAAAAAAAGTTTTCCATGTGTCATGGAAAACTTCTCATCGAAAATTGGAAGGAATAAAATTGACATTCCTATTAATTTGAATTTTAAATTATTTCAAAAGAAAACAAAATAAAAAATTTTATATTAAACTGATATAAAATTTCAGATTTTCTGAAATAAAAAAATATATTTACTTAAGATTATATACTGTATTATATAATGGTTCAGTTAATAAAAGAGGATTTAATAAATTAAGAAAGCACTTATAAAAAAGCTTAATTATCCCTAAAAGCACTTTGACTATACACGTTAGATATCCAATTTCCTACCTTTTGATTTATAAGTGATATAAAAATGCTAAATGTCCTCAACTTTTCTTCTGCCTTCCTAACAAATGCGTTATTCAACGCATATTTTATTTTTTCCTCTAAAAGTTATACTTGAAACAGACTTTAAAGTTATTCTTTTATTCTTTAAAAATAGACAGAGAGTGTGAAAATACTGAGAGCCTGTATATATTTAAATAAATAGGGAACAGTGGAGAGCTTTCATTCTTTCACTGTTTTTTGCAAACAAATAAATTTATATCTTCCTCACTCAACTGCCCGACATTTTCTGTCTGAGTCAAACGTTATGAAACCTTAAAGCTCATGAATTGTTTGCCGAGCAAAATATATAATGAGAGTTAGATTTTTGGTACACAAAACAAGCAAGAAGTACAGAAATAATAATTTTTTTTTCCTTCTAACAAAGGATTTGCAATTTTTGAAAGAAACTGCAAAATGATCCAAAACCTTTACACACTCTCTTGCCCTTAAGACACTTTTTTTCAACTTCAAAAATGCATCTGGGAAATAAAAACAATTATTAGTGTTTTTTGCGGTTATACAATAGAAAAGCTTTACCTGAATTTCAAAGTATTTCGATTGCCTGATGCAAAATAAAGCAACGTATATTTCATGGAATAATGAGTGAAAGATTCCGAATATCGTTTTTCTCTCATACAAGTCCATATGTGCGTGAAAAAAACATCTTTTAACGAAGCTCTAACTCAAAAGGAAGTTTCATTCAAAATGCAGGCTGAAATAGAAAACAAAGGATTTGTTTAAATAATGCTTTATTTTTGTCTAAGAAAGAGATCCAAGTTTCCTTTTTATCACAATGTTCCCTGCATATTTTTGATCATGAAAAATGCTTTTTTTTATCTTCATGAATATTTCTATTTTAAGCATACCGCTCGATTCTGTCTAGCTTGTTTTTCTTTTCAGAAAGGACAAAAGATTAGTAAGACTAACATTAACGAAAGGCATCATTTTATATGCTGGTACAGAAGAATAAATAAATATTTTCTCCTGTTATATGAGATTGAAATCGAAAAGTTGGGAATGAACTTTATGTGGATGAATACTTTTATGTGGATGAAGTGAGACGTTAAAAATAGTTTCCTTCAATTACAATGAGCATTCTGTGATAAAATATCAATAATGTAGGCGACATGGACAAAAGGACGAACCTTTCTTTCAAAAATGTAATTTATTTCTGATAAATAATAAGAAAATAAGAATGAACATAAGCTGCAGCTTTGTAAGAAGAATTATTTTAAGAATAAATAAAATTCTTCTCATTAGATAAGTAAAATAAAAGGAACGTTAAATCTGCTGCCACTTAAGAATAGAGATTTAATGATAACAGGAAATAAAATATTCACTGAAAATCACTAAGAAATAAGAATACTTAACATCAAAAAATATATAAATGTACAAAACACGTTCAAACAAATCTTTAAAAGTTGAATATGTGTTTGTATATGTGTTGCAGCTTTACAAGCTAGACCATTTGACCCAGAGCAACCAAATTTGGTCCGTACATATCTTGGAGAATGGGTACCTCGAAACGATTTTTTTCTTCAAATATTGTTTAAAATGCTAATTAATATAAAATTTAGCAAAATGTAAGGGAAAATTAAGTTAATTAAGCTAACTGCCTCAAAAGGATATGCTATATTAGATATAAAAAAATCATATAATCTTTATTGATATTAATATAATAACCTTTTCAACATTTTAAAATTATAGGGACAGCATAATAAATACTAGGGATTTAAAAGAGTATTTTAAATGTTACTATTTGCTTTGCAAATTTTCCATTAACTGCTTATTGAAATTTACTTAATGGTTATTGAACATTTTTAGCAGTGACAAATGAAACATTTGTGGACAAATGATTGAATAAGTTTCCTACATTTTATAATCCTATGGTTTTGTTTTCCTTTCCAATTTTTATATGAAGTCCCAGTCAAGTTTCAGGAGCCACGACTGTTGATAAAAATTTTCAATCCGATTGTGCAATACCGATCGGGATAATAAGTCAAATGAGTCAACAATTTCAGAAAATTGTAATATGAATCTTTTCTTAATTTTATTCAATTCCGAAAGTTAGAGTAATTTTAAACAAAAATGTGCCTTTATTAGAGCCACAAAAATGCCCTCATCTTTTGCCTTAATCTTATGAATCCATTTTCATTTTTCTATCTACTCAGTAATTAATAGATAAATCTTCGAGTAATTTTGGCCAGTTAAAACGCCATTTCCTCAGATTAAAACAAGTTTCACTAAAGATTGAGAAAATTTAGAGCAAAGGTCAACTGCTTCATTTAAATTCTTTTATTTGTATAAACATTCATCTACATCGAAGAAACTTTCTATAATTGAAGATAAATGTGGGTGATTTCGTTGCCAGAAACAAATCGTTAGACAGAGTGCAGAATTAGTACCGTAAAGAACTTTACATAACTTATATGACTATATTTTCGTATCATATGAGTCTCTTCAAATAATTCTTTGTAGAATTTTCTTCCGTTGTCTACTTAAATCAGCTTTACACTTTTTTTGCGTTCGCGAAAAGAGTTACTTTATATATATGAAAATTAAGAAATATTGAAAAATTTTCCCATTGCCATTTTGGACCTACTTCTAAAATAGAGTTCCAGGAAAGTAACTTTTTAGGTTTGCATGATCCATCAGATACGGCACTGTTTGTGATGCTTGATTTTGATACCGCTTGATGAGGTAGATTATATACTTGATTGTCTTCTTTGGTCTCATCAAATGGCTCCATGTGATTTCATGTTTCGTATTCTTGCACGAATTGCAAGTATTGTCATCTAAGCTATTTAATTAATTCAATATTTTTTTCATGACTAGAGGTCGGGAAACAGGTAAAAGTGTGAAGTTTCCCAACTCTTCGGTTTAATTGAAAATAGGCAGTTTGATGACAAATGTATCATTTCCCTTTACACAATAATTTTCCTTAAAAATAATTCTCACAAAACTCCTCTTCATTTTTTTTAATTCTGAGTTTGAATAGTTAACTCTTCCAACTCCCAAAAACACTTAAATAGTTTATTACATTGAAACTTTTCTCAATAGATCATCTGATGGGATGCAAAGTACAGTTTTCTATTGTAATTTTGCCCAAAACATCCGAATGCGGTATTTTAAGCTGCTACATTTCTACAACTGATAATTTGCCTTGGGCAAAGTAGAGAAAAGAAATAATCATCACTTATCATCATATTAATTAGTTCTATTGTACTAAACTTCGGTAAACTAAACTAAACGGTTTCGTTCAACACAAATAATCCAAATCTTTTATGTCAATCCTTTATGAAAACAATTTGGGAAGTAATTTTTTTAAAAATATATGCTTGCATTAAATTGTCTTTTTTACATTTCAACTTTTGAAAACAACTTCAAGTTTACATAAAAGTGGGTGAGTGCATCTTCAGAATCACCATGTCCCTTTATAAAAAATACGATCATTTTTTACTTTTTTAATATTTTATAGATGGACAAACTATTCACCAATAACTTCACTTCCGTTGTGCAGAGGTGTACTGCGTATCTGGTCTTCGCAAATAAAACCATGAAATATAGTCGCAACCGTTGGAAGCAATGAAATACACTGACTTTGCACAGAAAAATTCGACATGCGTAGGGTTTTATTGTCTTCCTTATTTTATTCATCCAATGTAGATGAATTTGGCTTGATAATTTTATTAGTACGATTAAGTGTGATGTTTGCCTTTTTAAAGAAAACGCAACGTTTGCGACAAGAAGTATTTTACTTCGTGACGACATAAGCTTATAAGATGACAAAGAAATGAGAGCTTCAAATGATAGTCCTGAAGTATTTAATAAACGTGAGGAACCAATCAGTCGATAAGATCTAAAGGACAAGACTTTCTTACAAAAATATAAATTATTTTTCTGTAAGGGATAAAATAATTCAACTTATTCCACAAGAATACGTGAAACACATAGTCGAGATCTACAGAAAATGACAATTGCAGAAACTCACAACATAAGTACATAGAAAACAAAAGCGTTCAGAGTGCAGCTAAAGCACTCTGCTATAAACATAACAAAAATAAAATGCCCTGAACTGCTTTAGCCTCTCCTGCTTATATATTTTTTTCCAACAAGGCATGGAATTTTTCAGAAGTTCTACAGATCTCTGCTCCAAACTGAACATACACAGCATTTGTGCATTTCTCAGAACCTTCATCAAAGTCGCTAAGTCATCAAAGGGTCACCACATTAGTTTCCAAGGTCATATCCGTAAATATGGTATCCATTAAGAATATCTGTAAATCTTGCTTTGTTATGATGATACATTAAAGTCACCGGGAAAAAAATATTATAGATATTATCCTTAAAGGTTATTTCAGATATTTTAGTCTTGATTTAGTTCATGTATTTAGAAGCCAAAATAACCCGACTTTCGATTTTGAATTACAAAAAGAATGAAGAAGTAGAACGGCTAAAACTAAATTTTACTTATGCATCTACTATCCTACATTCTTGGAATTTCAATCATATCTATATAATTTTAAAGATTTTTCTCCGAACCCAGGCAATAATAGCAACACCGTGATCAAGAAGTTACAAACCCCGTTACAGGAAAAAAAATATTCACATCTGCAAGTTAACGACTTTCTTGCTTTTATAATGAATTATTTAAAACTTTAAAAAATCCTATGTATGAAACTATATAAATTAAATTGCAACATTTAATTTACAAAGTTTCATTTGTTATATAAAGACTTTAACTACAGTATTTTAAAACAACTGCCATCTTCTGTGAAGGCTTGTATAATGACGGTTTGTGCATTCCTTGTACAGGAATGAAAATGAATTACGTTCAACAATAATTGGAGATTAAAATCAGTCTTTCAAAGATGAAATAATTTTATTATTTCTACATTTAAAAAGCTACCGCCCGTTTCATTTGGAAGCGTAGTTTTCATTAGTACATTGAATTTTAAATAAATGGTGATATAATAAGAAAATGAACAGACAGAAAGAAATGAATCGTTAAATTATCGCCAAAAATATTTGACTCCTGT